>JAPEVC010000050.1:0-177432 GCA_027946555.1 Gnomoniopsis sp. IMI 355080 | reverse complement strand
GCCCCAGCCCCCGCCACCGCTGCTGCTGCCATGACATCCCCATGCGCCTCGCCGCCTCCCGGTGGCCACAAGGAAGCCCATTCACGAAAGCGCTCATAGCCACTCTTGCCCGCATCCACCTTCTCCACACCCCTTCCCCGACGGCCGCGCGGTGCACCACCCTCGAGCTCCGTCTGCGTCGCCAGAACCGAGTGCTGCATCTCATGAAGTCTCCGCACGGCCGTCTCAAGCGCCTCAATGACGCTGGTCTCTGACTGCGTCGAGACGTTGCCGGCGGCCATGCGGCGGATGAGCTGCATGCCGACATCGATGGCGGCCTTTAGCTCGAGCGTCTGCGGGCCGTTGACGCTCTGGGCGAGCATGACGAGCAGGGCGGCGCGGCAGGAGCTAAATTCGGTGTAGCTGGAGCGGGCTAACCCGGTGGTCTCGTGTAGAATGCGGAGAAGCGAGATGATGCTCATGGCGGCCTCAACGGCTCGATCGGCGAGGGCGGCGCGGTTGCGGGGTCGATCCTGGGAGGTGTGGTGTGGTGGTGCTTGGGAGGATGCGGATGCGGACGCGGACGGCGTGTCGGGGAGTCGGGTGGTGCCTGGTGAGGAGACGGAGCCTGGGGAGGCACCTGTTGAGTGAGAGAAGATAAAAGGACGGCCGACAAAGATGTCGTTGAGATGGAGGCACAGCTTGAGGTGAGCATTGGATCGGAAGGATGGTGATGATGGTGCTGGGTCACGCGTTTCGGGAGGGAGGCCCTGCCACCAAGCTCGGAGGGACTGGCAAATGTCGACGATACGCTCAAAGTAAGTATGCTGTAGATTTTTAGGACATCGGCGGAGAAGTGTTCTGGTAGGGTTATCAGTGACTTGCAACAGCTATGGCGTGTGGGCATGAGTAATAATACTCACATGGCATTGGCGACATCTCCTAGACGCAACGTCATCTCAATGAGGGCCGATATGTTGCTGAACTTTGAGTTATCCCCGGGTTGCCTGAATTCTGCCAAGTCCTTGGGTAAATCGGCGTCCACTTCCGTCGCTGCTATTGATGCTGGTCGCCCGTGCAGTACACTGACTCGTCTGCGCATGAAAGATCAGCCACAAATTCTCACATCATCGCTTTCGGAAGTCTTGTCTCACCGCTCAACCGTATACGCCGTCCACCACAGCCTGTTCCTCGTCTCAATCGTCCAAGCATCGAGATCCGTGCCTTGATACCTCCTGTGCATGCCGTTCTGGATTGCCATTTTCATTCCCAAGCCCAGATAAGTATATGATAGTCCTTGCGTGTCGAGTGGCAAGACGTAGTGCGCCAGTAATAAGAAAGCTCGCACACTCTCCATTGACGCGATGGTGATAATGTCCGGTATGAGCTTCGATGCCGTTTGGTAGAACGTGACGCCAACGTCTGAATCCGAGTCTCCAGGCAGTGCTGCTGATGTCTTCCTATCATCACCGTCTGCATCTCCGGGAGGCCCAGCTGCCATGTGTGCGAATTGCGTCCCGATGCCGAGCACCATGAGCACGGAGCACACCCAAGCCGAGTCCTCGCTCGTGACGTGCCCGGGTGCTTCGTACAAGAAGTCAAGCTTTTTGCGGAGCCAACTTTCTTCGACATAAAAGCAATTGACCTGTGCAAACTGAAAGTAAATCTGGACTAGAAAGCTCGATACTGCACGTGGTGGCAAGCAGCCCAGGACGCCTTGGACCAGCGTCTTGGGAGACTGGAGTTGGGTCGCACGCCAGTATTCCATAATTCGCATGCCTGCTCGGTTGGGCGGCATGCTTCGACCCGGCGGAGGAGGCATGGGGTTTGATGATGTGCGTAGGTCTTTTCGGATGATGGGAATGGCCACATCAGAGGTGTCCAAGCATTGGCTCAATCGCCGCCTCAGCTTTTGAGAAAAGTTCCAATGTGAGAATTCTCCAGAGTAGTCTGATCCCTAGAGGTCAGTGGACTTCTTTTCCCAAGTCTTCAACGCGATGTGTGTGCTTACGAGCTGTGCTTTGTGAAAGCGTCTTGACGGTAAAGTTCTCGTCTTCAAGCGTTAAGTCATCCAAGTCCTCCGTTCCGGCCCTTGCACCAGCATCATCGCTCCCTGTACCAGACCTCTGGCTTGCCTTCTCGGCCATGCGCCTCAAATTGTTCAAATCCATGGGAACATCCCCCAGTAAGTGATGAACAAGTTGTTCAAGACACTTTGTCCGCTCCTCCAGCCGCTTGTTGTCCGCGCTGGCATACCCCGCATCGTTGGAAGACAGCCCGTTGGCGCCGCCAGCTGCACGCACCGTGATGGACGAGGCATCGGCTGTGGACGAGGAGGTGGTCATTCCCGACATGCCAGCGGGCGCAAACTCGCACACGCGTCCGGACCGCGAACATCGTTGGCATGGCTGCTGACCGTCGCACTTCTCCTTCAATCTTCGACATCGTTGACACGCCTTTGCCGACCGGACCCTGGCATTATCGGCAACTCGGCGGCGCTTCGGCTGGGGAGGGGTGACACTTCTGCCATCCTGCTGTTGCTGCTGCTGCTGTCGTGTTCCTTGTGCCTCGTCGTCGACAGGGGCGGGCCGCTTTGTGTCTGGTTCAGTGCTGGACGCCATGATCCCCAAGGAGTTTGCCGATGCCTGGAAGGGAGGATGAGGTTCAAGGACAGCTCGTAAGGGCAGGCAGGTAGTTAGTTGCTCCGTGTAGGGGCCCAGCGGCACTCCGAGAACCCCAATGTTCTCCCCTGGAATTAATCATACTCTGATAGGACCAGATAAGAGTGCAACAGCCTAAGTGGACCAAGGACAAGGACCCGCTTCTGGGATCTCCCCTCGTGGCATGCGATGCGGATCGTCGTACTAACTAAAGTGCGCACGATATTGGACCCTGCATTTCTGGGGACCCCAGACTGGCACTGACTCCAAAAAAACCCGTCGGATATCGTTTGGACTTCTCTATTGAGTCTGGGACACTGGACATGGAAGGGCCCGTGTGTAGGGCAGGGAAGGGGGCTACTAATTATTAGTACGCACTACTCTGACACTCCTCGCCTGAAATTGTTTATATTAAAGAGTCAGCCTCAATGTTCGTATTCGCAGTGCTGGAAGATGGGCCAAAAGTGAACTGTTGACCAGACCTGAATCTCAGTCGAAGCTGGGTCTCTTGTGTATAAGCCGATATCGGAGGCAAGTCATTGGCCAGTGGGTTACGTCACAATGAAGATGTTTTTGTGACTTCATACATCGAGAAACGAATCTTTGGTGATGAGAACCTTCAACTCGTCTAATTCATAGCAGTTCTCACTCAATAATTGTATCTTGTGATCAACCCTGACGATGGCCTCAAACACATATTCGCTAGCCACTCGGGTCAAAGTGAGTCGCTCGGCAGAGGGATTGTTGGTGCTGTTCGTCACCAAAACTAACGCTACATGCCCAAACACAGCTGGCAACCGGCCAGACGATTCCTCAGATCCAACTCGGTCTCTACATGATGTCCGGGCGAGAAGCTACACAGTCTGTCCGATGGGCATTGGCAGCAGGCTATCGGGGATTTGATTGCGCACAAATGTACCACAACGAGCGAGAGGCTGGGAAGGCCATCTCAGACTTCCTGGCCAGTGCAGAGAACGTCGAGGGCCTGAAGCGAGAGGATATCCATTATACCACCAAGCTCGCCAGTTGCAGCACCAATTACAACTCCGTGAGGCGCAGCATCAAACAGTCTGTCGACGTGTGCGGCCTCGGCTACATCGACTTGATGCTCTTGCACAGCCCGTACGGCGGGAAGGAGGCACGTCTGACAAGCTGGAAGGCTCTAGAAGACGCTATCGAGGCGGGCGAAGTCAAGATGGCTGGTGTATCCAATTTTGGTGTCAAACATGTGAGTTTGTAAAGGAACCACATCCGGCCCCAGGCAGGCACACGGGCGGGAACGGGTGGCATGAACAACAAACACACTCTCCGATTATATTGTTTGTGCATGTGTTACTGACCTCTACACACCCTTTGTTTTGCATAGATTGAAGAGTTGATGGCATCGAAACCCAAGGTGCAACCCGTGATCAACCAGATCGAAGTACATCCGTTCAACACCCAGACGGCGATTAGGGAAACGTGCGCCAAGCACGGCATCGTCGTGGAGGCCTATGCCCCGCTGGCCAGGGCAATGCGGATGAAGCATCCCAAAATTGTCGAGTTGGCAAAAAAGTACTCGTGCACGCCGGCACAATTGTTTGTTCGGTGGTCGTTGCAGCACAACATGGTCACGCTGCCTAAAAGTGCCAAAAAAGAACGCTTGGTCGAGAATGTCCAGGTCAACGGGTTCGAGATTTCGGAGACGGACATGGCTACGATGGATGGCCTCGATGAAAGACTGGTCACAGATTGGTAAGCAATTAATGTGCATTTGTTCAAGCAATATACTGACAGTGTTTTTTCAGGGATCCTACGGAAGCTCCATGATTTTTTGTAGAGAGTGGCCCAGATAAGTATGCAGCACGATGAATGGGAAGGTCACCTGAGCAGAATCCTGAATTGCGTAATAACGGCTAAGATGTGATCTCGTTTGATTCTACATGTAATCTGAGCGCTTCAATGGAGGTGTCGACCCAGGCAATATTGCCTCTTCCAGGCTGAAAAATAGCTAAGAACGGCTCTAGCGCAGTTGACGAGCTTTGTCTATACCAACTGCCCCCAAAAAATAAACAGATAGGTAGTCCGAAATTGAAGAATGGAAAAGGTATTAAGTATGCGCAGGCCACATGCTGATGCAAGGTCCCAAAGTTCGAAGCCAGGGAACTCATGCAAGATTTAAGTAAGCTGCGGATAATGAAAACTTGGCACACGCCTAGGTTCATTCAAGATATTGCCGGAGGGTTGTCTAGATAGTTAACAATGGGAACCTTGAATTCACTTCACTGAAAGAAATGAGGTCAGCACCCTGAATCATCTTTTTGATTGCCTTGAGTCTGGTTGAATGGATGAAATTTATCAGTACCCATAGCTGTCTTTCCTCACAACAAACAGTCATCAATAGACTGTTCACCAGCTGTGAGTCGTGTCAGGTGTGTGAATGACTTTAACTTATTGATGTGCTTTTGATCTCTGAGTTTGCCTTTATTCCATTCATCTTGAGCATTGTGTACAATAATCTCTCACTTCATTGTTCAATCGGAACAGATTGGAATATAAAAGCATACGGCAAGTTTGGGTTTCTATTTGCAATGAAATAGATGGAAATGAAATACATAGATTGGATGTCAATGTTAAACGCATCTTAATTACGGCTTAATTCGAAACTTTAATCCATCATCATCAGATTTCCTCCTCAGAAGCTCCTGTACAGCTGTTCCAACCAAGACCCAGTCCTTGGACAGTAACATCTCGTCGTTGAGATAGCAGGTTCTCGTCCAGCGATTTCAAGAGGCTTTCCCACTGGCTACTTGATCACGGGCAAATCATCTTCGCCAGGTAGCACCACAGTCCTAAAGAAGATCCCGAAATAGTTCACAAATCCGACGCCAACAATGTCGGGCACCGCCACCTCCATAGTGGGAGTTCCCGGCTCGGTTCCGACGGTATGGATGACCTTGACTCAAACCGAAACTAGTACTCAACTCACGGCATTCCCTTCATTCAACCCAACAAGCGTGACCACACATGGCCCAACAACCTCCACTACCGCAAGCCTGCCCTCCAAGTCAGCTCCTCCAGCACTACCTACTAGCAACGTCGGCGCGATCGCTGGCGGTGTGACTGGTGGGGTGGTTCTTCTTCTGCTGATGCTTGGTGTCTACTTCAGTCTTTAGTGGAGACGGATGAAGGTTGCGAAGCGAGGGAGGAGGGAGTCACCTGCTGAGGTTGTCTTGGAGGAGCTGGATCACCGTGGTTCACGAAGGGTGAGGTGAAGACCATTCCTTGTACTGGCTGTACCAGTCATAATGGCTGGGTAGCATCAGATCTAGGGAGTGTTGCAAGGCTCTCAGGGAATGACAATTTGAGGCGCAGGGATACACGAAATTGGATCGTTCCTGATGTGCCACTGATGGAAGTGTTTGTACCGTGTGGAGATTCACTTTGACCGACAGGTTGCCTACTCTTGAAAACACCACCGAAATGGCATACAGGAGCCGCGTCCAATAGGCGTGGCTGTCGACTGCGGTGCGCACGAGAAGCACTTGGTCCTACCAAAGATCCTTTCACAAGCAGGCTGTGTGTGCCATGAACAATCATGGCGTGCATGTTACCGGTTGTCGTTGCCTTCATCTGTACCACATGTTCTCGTTCGTCATCTAATTTTGGAAATGATGCTTTTTCATTTCATCGTCACGTTCTCGGTTTGGGGCGATGATGCTGATTTTCACCCAGGCAGCTTTGCACACCTGTACAACAAGACGAGATTGCATGTTACTCCATCACAAGCATGAGCTGCGGGTATGCTCGGCAACATGCAGTATTCTTAAGTTCTGCCGCGAGAAACGAGGTTTGTGCTGAACACAACGAGTCTGCACGTACAAGGTTGGGGAAAAGTCATACGCGACCACCGGGACGGTCTTGAGGCTAGACTAGACGCCATTTTTAATGTTTCAATTGTTCTACAAAACTATACTAAGCCTTGATACTTTGAAATATGATGTTGAATTCATGAGATTGTCAACATCGATTACCCTGAATAATCTCCCTGTCTACCGCTCTTCATCTACGTCTCGTACAATTCATACCTGCATCCGAACAAAGAATCGATACTACCAGTCTCGATTGGATTTACTTTCGTCGTGCCAAGTCAGACTTATATTAAAGCGGTAGGCTCTATAATTCAATAGTGCTGAATTTGAATTCCTGACAGGTTTCAGCTACTACATCGCTCGTCAGGACCCTCACGCTTCATCATGCCCAATATGCTAAACCAGTCCGCGGGAAACTCTTCATTGTCTTTCAACAAAACACTGTCAACTCTTCCGATGTTGGAAAAGACAGGAAACATTACCAACGCAACCAACTCCACCTCGTCAATGATTCCCACGGGTCTCGTGAATGGCTACGTCCGTTCGTATGATTTGGCCATCATCGGCGTTGTTGCTGCGGCAATCATTCTTGCCATTATCGGGATGTGGGCTGCGATGCACCATTGTTACAAAAAGAGGAACAATCGTGAGATGGATGAGTACAGACAGAAGATGGAGCATGAGGTCGAACAAGCAGGCAACATCCATATTAGCATGTCACGACCTAATCTCAAGAAGTAGGGTGGTAGTCATGGAGATGTTCGTGGGAAAGGACAATGTGATACATTTTCGAGGCCACAACGTAGAAATGTAATAGATCTATTGCGTGAAACCCGTCGTCTCTGTCCCATGTGGTGTCCGAATCCTCAGAGAAATTTGCGAACTGTATGAACGCATCGTCGTTTACCCAAGTATCTCAGAATTACGCTCTATTCTCTTGAAACACTTCACAAAAGGCTCCAGTCTGATGAGTTCTAGAGCTGGTCCCAGTCAGGGCACGGCATTGGAACGTCTATACAACTTGAACTAACATGAGCCTGTCCGCAGCCTTTCCTATAGTGTTACCTCCTGCTCCTGGTGACGCAAAGAGCAGTTGGATACCCGGCTTGGATGATCCCAGGGCACCGCCACTATGTCTAGTTTGCTACGGTATCTCACCGGACCGTAGTACTTCATACTGGAGCTATGTGGCACGAGTGATCATCAGAGTCGTGGAAGCCAAGTCTGACAGCACGTTTGCCTTTCCCGATCTATCAACGTGTCTATAAATGGACACTGATCGGTGTCCCAAATGGCTGGAGTTTCACAAAATTTCGAACACACAAGTCGCTGTCGCCTTGTCAAGTTCATCAAGGCGTTGCCTTTTGTTACTAGCTTGAGGTAGTGAAGGTATGGTTTTGCACAGCCTCTCTCAGTGCTTGGGCAATGATTACCAGCCTGATAGGTTTCGCTTGATGGACATGAAAGCGAACTATCGTTTCCAGGATTATATATGTCTAAACAACTTTTTTTTTCTTCGAGAATTCATCGCCTTCTCATCCTCGAGCCAGCTCTGTGACTGACCGAGACAGAGATTCCCGCCACATTACACCAATCTTGTTGCACTCCTGGAAGGATCCACATCGAAAATAGTGTACCGCTTCTTACAAAGGTGTTGACTTAAAAAAAAAAAAAAATTCATAGAGAAAGAATGCTGACGATATCCCAGCGCCATAGACGTCCAGTATGAGTCCATATAACTGGGCAGTCGCGGCAATGCCACCGGCCATTCGCGATAACGCACTCCCAACTTGTACTACTTCCGGGGAACACATCGGGTGCACTGCGCCAAATACGACAGTCATCACAAACGGCTGGGATAGTCTTTCAGCGGGTGCTCATATTGGCATTATCACTGGCGCAGGTGCTGGAGGAACCCTTCTCTTGCTTGCGATCACGTTGTTTCTTGCTCGGCGCTGTGGAGGAAAGGGAAAAAGGGAAGGTAAGTTCACAAAAGTAAACTCAATCCTCTGCGACACGTATTTGTACTGACAACTATTCTCAGCCTATTAATGATGAGAAGGGCCGCCCTCTGGCAAGACGAGGACGTTTTCCGTAGCTCCGAAGCATCAAGCGTATCATCAGATTATGAGAATCGCGTCAACATGAGAAGAGGCAGAATACTAAATTATCTCGATTGTAAAAATGGTTGGAAATCACTCTGCTGGTATCCCCGTCTTGCCTCGTGGTATCACCTTTTGCTCTTCCAACGGTCTCCCCATCATCAAATTCTGCACATTCAACCTTGAACTCAGAACCAAATTAGGCGACTCGCCTTGTTCCCTGAACTCATCGCCATCCTCCAACGTCTCAATATCCGAACCCGCGGCTTTCCGTCCTCGTGGCTTGTGCTGCGAGAACACGGCTGGGTTCACACTCAAACACCTCATATTAGCACCCGGGTATCCTGGTGGCCCTTGTGTATCATCCGGACTATCCCACGGGGTGTGGTCACGGCACAGATGGCTCATGGCGTTGTCCAGCTGCTCAATCAGCGTACCACCCACACTCAACGCCAGCAGCACTTTCCGTGCACCACTCTGCGAGAGGGCGTATGCTTGGCTGCATGTCGGCCCGCCACTGAAATGCACCCATCGGGTTCCTTTGTGATTCTCCAAATCACCCGCAATCCAGCTCTCTGTCACGTCTGTCGGCTCGACGGGAAGAGTCTCGTCTCTTTCCATGGCGTAGTAAGTATACCTTGTTGATGAGCGGTCATAAATCTCGTGATGGCCTGGGATTCGTTCGGGGAATGTCTCGCCGCAGTGCCCCAGCCAGAGAATGTCCCAGCCGTCTCCGTAGGGCGAATCGATCTCGTCCACTTGCCGCTGCTTCGAATTTAGCTTGCTTGCAAATGCTTCTTCCTTGTGAGCCATGTTGAGTAGCAAGCGAGTTCCATGCGCGATGTACTCGAGCTGTTCTTTCAAGCGGACATCCCAGTCCGCGTCGTCCTCAAGTATAAGAGCGCTTGCTATATTTTCCTCGACCATCCTATTTAGCATGTCAACATCACGCACGAACTCCTACGAATACTTATTAAGAAAATTGTGTGTCAGCATATCGAAAACCACCTACGTTCGAATCACATTCATTTGACTCCTCCACGATCCAATACCACCATCTCTCCAACCCGCTCTATCGACGCCGAGCGGTAGAGCCTTATCTGGTACACTTGTGCCGCGCAAGGCACTCGTCCAAGTCAACTTCATGTCCGTCAGGGCTGCGGTGAGAGACATTGCATCACGTTTGTCAGTCCGCTCCGGCAGGTTAATGACAAAGATCTTTTCGAACCCGAGGGTCTCATTGTGGATCATCTTTGTGTATATCTCGTCTGATGTGTCCGGCTCATCTTGAGGTGGAGTGTCTTGGCCGTGATGATTGGATGATAGTTCGTCATGCTCCGCCCTAGATGATGGTGTGGGATAGTATGGCTGAAGCTGCAGGGCTGGTGTGGCCGCCAGTGACCAGATGAGTCCTGATATAGCGACATAGGCAGCGAGTCGAATGTAAGTCTGAAAGTTTGGTCCTTTGGTGGTGGTGGATTGTGGACCTTGGGGACTTGTTGCGCGTTTTCCGGTCCCCCGAGATTTGCTGGTCTTGAGTGCGGCCCATGCCAAATTGCTGTCGCTTGCCACAAGACAGCCTAGCAACACCCAAAGACACGCATACGTTGATGTCGACATCGCGGAAAAGTCAATGCGGCAGAGGGTAGTAGGAAAAAGATTGGTTTGGAGTTTTGCAATATGCCTTTTGGGAGACGGGGTCGCCGCAGATTTTAATGCTGGCATGGACCCGGAAGCCGGCAACTGTGTTGTATCAAATGAGACCTGGCGCACGAATTTAAACAGTGGCTCAACTATAAGGGGCCAATTGAAAATTCAGACGCAATGAAGCTTTCGCCTGGTGTCCGGCGAGTTCTGGGGTTCTGTGTTTCAGATCGACTTAGGGTGGCTATTGACGCTTACGAGGGTTGAAACATTACAGGGGTAAATTTGGTGACAACCTCACCCTCCGTATCTGATCTATAGTCCTTTCATATTCACAAATCCTGTTAAGTACCCAATTATGCAAGGGAATGAAGCAGGACGTGTTAAAACTCGCCTCTCTTCAACCGTACACAATGAACATTCTAGTCACAACGAAGACATTAGAAAAGTAGTCGGTTTCTGGTCTTTTCAAAGGATGAGAAGAGCGAGCCGTAGCGGGAAACACCGCAGGCTCTGTGTACCCGTAGCCAGTCCTTGTCAAACCCATTCTCACCCACTCCGCATATCTTTTAGCTTGAGCTTAGTTTCCCTTTGCTCCTTTCTGGCCGTTCTGGCCATTCTGACTATTCTGGCCGGGCTTTCCCTTAGGCTGAGCCTGGGGTTGAGTCGCTGGCTGAGCTGCCGGTTGAGTGGCTGGTTCAGTTGCTGGCTGCGCTGCTGGCTCAGTCGCCGGTTGGGCCACTTGAGGCTGCTGTCCGACCTGCTGGGGCGGAGCTTTAACAGGGTTGGCATTTGGCAAGCCCCCAGTGAGCGCATTCGCAACCGCAACGGCTTGAACCGCCTCTGGGGATCCAGCATTCTGAATAGCCTGGATCGCGGCCGGGAAGTCCTTTGTGTTTTGTGCGATCTGGGACATGACGTCGGGCAGCGTCTTTAATGCCTGAATGTTTTGAGGGGTGTTCTGGTTTGGTTGTGTGTCGACTTGCTGGACAGGAATGCAGCCTCCTGTGAGCTTGTAATCAGAAGGAGATTCTATATAAAAGTATAGTCTGCTGTGCATAAACTTACCGAATGGCCCAGCTTGAGCATTGTTTCGGCATCTTACGGTGCAGACATTGCCCGTTGATCCTGTTTAATCATTGTCAGCACCTTGGCAGCCTCTCCTGCTTACTTGTATGGTTCAACTCACCTCCGATGCACTTCATGTCGGCAGGCATTTGTACAGTGAGGTTAAAGTCCCGCTCCTTCTCCTGTGACAGCCCATTGGTGCCCGGAATATTATCCCCCATGACTGTGAGGGGAGTTTGTCCAGTCAAGGCCAATCCATTGCTAGTAGGGTCCAAATCACACTATACATGATTAGCAATCCGCGACATGGTTTCTCACATAATAATGACTCACGTTGAATGGTCCAGCTCCATCCGCATTAACCTGGTGCATAGTGATGGTCACGGTCCCACCGGCCCGCACCTGTGTGACCTGTTGAGCAGCTAGGGCATTCTCGGTATTCTCGCCAATGTCGATGTTGCCCTGCAGCTCTGTTCGGCCGCACTCATTAACAATGTTGGCTGCAATTTCCTGATCCCGAATCAAAGTGGCATCTTGCTGGCAAGGGCTGATAGAGGTACAGTTCCGTGGAATGGACTTGACCACTACGAGACAGGATAGAGTCAGTATTGGGTAAGTGGTCATGGTGTATAGGAAGGCCGTGACAAACTTTGAAAGCCGAAACTCTCTGGCGAGCCCGGTTCTCCCTGAGCAGCAAGAATAACAGCATGGCTGGAAGCCAAAGAGGCCAAAGCCGCGAAAGGAAGTACTCGTACTAGGACAGACATTGTGTGTTAGACGAGGCTGAAAGGGCCCGGAAGGAAAAGAATGTATGTGAATAGATCTGCAGGTCCAGCCTGAATAGTTCAAAATGATTAAACGTGAAGGCGGGAGATCTTCGAGATCGACACGGCACCCAGCTATAGTGTAAAGAGCGGAGGAGAACAAAAGTCAAACAAAGTGAAAATATTCTTACTCAGGAAGATTGTCACTGGGGTCCGTCTATATAGAAGGTCTCATCGGACCCTTCCAGCAAGGTTAGTTCCGCATAATTGTCTACCTTTGCCAACCAAGATTCCATATGCATCACAGCACCTACCATCGTGTGTTCTCACAAGAGCCGAAAGCGCACATCGTCACCTGAGCCGAGGTGGCCCCCCACTGTTCCACGCTGTCAACTCACCTCAAAGCATGAAGAACATGAGCAGAATTCGTCGCGACTTTAGCACAAGGCCGGTAAAGTGTCCTTGATGCGTTCAGGTGAATCACACTATGTTTGGAAATGGTTCCGTTCAAAGGTTTAAGGTAATCATGGTAGTGCGTCTGCAAGACATCTAGTTTTCCCGCAAAAAGCTTGGCTGCGCGCGGACGGCCTATTGGAGAAAAACACTTTCTTGGCAGGGGAAACATAGTGAATAGTAGGCGCCGCCCACGGGCCACTGGGTCGGTAGCCGCATACTAACAGGGAAATATCACGCCAAGACTGGTTGACCAAAAACTTTGTCGATAAATGCGTAGTACGGACGGCAAGACACCCCGTTTCATGTCGTGCTTGTTGAGGTCCGATGACATGATTTTATAAGGCTCATTCATCAGACGAGAACAGCCAAGCCAAAGCACCCAAAAATGATGCTATCGTGGCCGGCAGGTGGTCTTGGTGTATGGACAGCCAAATACCGAGCTTAATCCGGGTGGACGGGTTACTATGTTGAGACTCTGCATACTCTCAGACATCAAGTATGATCACCAAGACGCCTCCGTGTAGCCAAATTACTATCTTGAGACTGTGCATGCTATCAGACATTGGATATGATCACTAAAACGTCCTAGAATTCATGACAATCTCTTTCAGGTCGCAATTACCGAACACCCGGACAGGACAGAAAACAAGACACGGGCCAGATAGCTGTTACATAGTATAGGCAAGAATATTGTCGCTCAAGAGACGCGATAGGGCAAGGCAATCTTGGCAACCTTGGAACTGTATCACCATCTGGTATCCTAAACCAGAGTATACCGATATCAAGCTTGTGAGCCATGGCAACCTCATCTGGCTTTTTCGGTTCTTCCGAGCGCCATGTTGCAGTCCAATGGCAAGCCTGGTCAGTCATGGAAGCCAGAGATCCCAACTGCGCTTCTAATTTAGATGTTCCACGCTCCCTCTGCATTCCTAAAAATTGCAACGACCGTGCCAGAGTATTTCAGCCTCTGTTCGAGGGATGGGCCGCTACATTTTGAGTAAGGCATTGACGAGTACACAACGAGTACCACTCCAGAACACCACACGAGCCGAGGATCTCTACCCCCATCACAAGACCATCACGCCATCCCTTTACGCCCTTTGAAGAAAACGTTCAAAGCCCCCATGAGCCCTTGGACGCCCTTCGCCTCGCTTCCCTCCACCAAACCCCCTTTAATCCATCCAGGTAGCTTCTTCCGTATCCTCTCCGTCCCAAACCGCCGATCTACAAGCACAATCGCAGCATAGTCACCTCGGTGTCTGATAGCCCGCCCGATACTCTGGTTCACGGCACGCATGCATGCGTTCTCGTAAAAGTCATGTGCCAGCTGCTTGGCTTGCGCTTTTGCTGCGTCGCCACCACTGCCACCACCACCACCGGAAGCGAGGCGTTTGAGAGTGGCAGACTCAATATACTCGAGCCGCGCTTTCCACTCGGGCGAGTTGATGTTTGGGTATGGAAGACCGACGATCACGACGAGCCGGCCTAGGCGATCCGAGAAGTTGATGCCTTCGCTCATTTTCCCACCAACAACGCTGAGGAGGAGCGCACCGCCACGCTTGTGAGTGTCCTGTGGGTCGAGTATCGCACGAGTATATTCCTCCAGAATCTCGTCGCTGGAGCCGCCTTTTGTCTCACGCAAGACTGTCTTTTTGGCTTGCAGGCGGGTCCATATTGAGTTCATTGCGCCTTGGGAGGCCCCGGCCGTCTGCTGCCATGCCGTAACGACCTCGTCAAGATAGCCGTAGCTGGGAAAGAAAACAACCACGCCGTCGGGGACCACGGTGCACATGTTTATTAGCGCTTGCCCAAGTTTGGCTATCATACTTTTGTCGCTGCGACGTGAGAAGCTGAATTCAAATAGATCGTTGGGATCTGTCGCATTGGGCTTTGCGGAGGCAAGTGGCCAGACGCACAGATTGGCCTTTGGTATGACGTGCCCGCAGCTCAGCGTGGTGATCTTGTCTGATGGCAAGTAGGGGAAGAGGTGCATTTTGTAGTCCTCAAAGGGCGACATGGTACCACCAGCAAGAATGACTGCCCGGGCGGAGTTTGCAATTGAAGAGAAAGCGTGGGTCGGTGAAAGGAGTAGGTATGAGAGCTTGATGTCGGGGGTGGATGAGGGAGTCGCGGACTGCTTTTCGTAAAATATTCGGCCTTCGTCAGAGGGGTTGGTGAGCGCTGCAATGAAGGAAGATAGCGCATGCAGGACTGGACTGGAAGGTGACGAAGCTGATGTCTTTAGTGTCACATCCTCTTCCTCCACGTGGCTGGCATAACTCTCCACCTTGAACGCAAGCTTTGATTCATGGATGTACTTGATCAGCTTGAAAAGGTTGAGCTGATCAATACCCTTGCTCTTCATCAGGGCATTTGGATCCACAATCCCATGCTCGTTCTTGGCAGCCAGAGCTGCCGTCAAACACTCGGTCAGCCCGTCAATGACCTTGACGACCTGGGCCACCATAATCCTATTCTCGCCCTTCAGCTTCTTGCCAAATCTTTTGAAGTAGATACCTAGCATTTGCCTCGCCCGTTTCAACTCGCTCAGCCGCATCTCCGCAGCATGGACACTGGCGACGGCATCCATAACGTTGTGTGCTTCATCCACGATAACGATATTACCCTCCAGCTTGATGCCCAGCGCGTCCCTTGCCGTCTCTTGGAGAAGCAGCGGGTAGGGAAGTGTGATGACTTCGGCAGTCGGAATAGCCGTGCGAGAGGCGTAGTACGGACAAACCTGGTGGCGTTTACCAAGCACATGCAGGTCCTCGATATCCGGAAGCGTTGCGAGTGCCTCGTCGCGAAACTGGTGTGTCTGCGCGAGGTTGTCCGCATTGGGTACAAAGGGACACCTTTCTTTGGCTTTTGGCTTCTGGAGATCGCTACACTTGTCGTTGATGGCTGCTAGGGAGCCAAGCTTCGAGACAGAAGGGTTGATGCAGAGCTTCTGACGAGACGATAGCGGGACTTGCTTCACTGCCTCGTGGTCTCTAGGGTCATCTTGGTTTTGGTGAGGTATGAATTCTTTGGGCAACGAGGAAGGGAAGTTGGGCCGACGCAGTTCCGCGATGAATTGGCTGAGCTGGGAATGAGTCCTTGACGTGTAGTAGATCTAGCATGAAGTGTCAGGTGTCCTTTCTGCGCTAAAATTCATCAAGTACTCACTTTGATCTCGTTCCCGGCTGTCTCTTCTTCGGTCGCATCTTCAAGTGTATTTCTCGTGTCAACCCTTTGTAATAGCGCCCTTGTCTCCTTACTCAGACCCGCAAAGGGATCCAGGTCATCAGAGGCTGGAGCCTGTCCACCTTCGTCCCAATCATCCAACAAGAACTCAGCATCCTCCTCTTCCTCCTTTCGTCTGGATGTCGAGGTAGGTCCTTCGAGGCGACGTCTCTTGTTCCCACGCTCCTCCATGCGCTTCTCCCCCTGTCGGATCTTCTTCAGTCGGGCTTCCCGCTCCTCCCATCTGACCACGAGTTCTTTCCTCTTCCGCTGAAGCATCTGCTCGATGATCCATTCGGGCTCACCCTCTACCTGCTTTGGATCGATTTGCAATGATGCCCCGAATTCCTTTTGCTTGAAGTTTCGCAGCCATGTCATCGAGGCGCAGATGAGTGAGAGTGACTTGCCCGTGCCGGTTGGACTCTCAAGGATTCCAATCTGGCCTTTGCCTTGGTCCAAGACATTGTATGCAGCTCTCATAAACTCGAGTTGAACATCGTACGGAGTGTATGGGTGGTGAAAGTCGATGTCAAGGGGGGCCTGAGCCTGGGTCTTCTCTGGGTCCATTTGGGATGATCAGCGACATTGACGCGTTGATTTTGGCGGGTTCAGAGTATCAACGATGTTCCAATGGACAGATCAGCATTCCTGTCTGAGTGAAACGACACGTGCGGCGGTCCAAGCAGAGCGTGTAAACATTGTGTGATGTCCGCCGTCGTCGAGTTTGAGGCTCAAAATAGGTTGCCGCGTTTGGGCCGCTAATCCCTGCACGTGCTGGCCAATTGAAGAGGAGCCGAATCGGGTCTGCTGGCTCTAACCCGAACCCTGACAGTCGCTTATCTTGGTACTATAACTCGAGGGCTTTGATAATCTCTTCCTTGCCCCGTCTCAGATCTGGGATATTTCCGGATCCAGTCGGAACATACACCATTTCGGAAAGCTGTTGTAATGATTTGCCTCACTTCCATCAGGAATTTAGACGAAGCTGTGTAATCGTATTCGCTTAGTGTGGATATTCTCTCTTGGCCTTGAGGATGCTAGTCACTTCTTGTGCTGCATCTTGGATCTGAAACGAGAACGAAATGTATCTTCTTTTCTTTATTTGACTATTCGAGAGAGAGTCATGTGTAGCTGGTCAGAAAGTCAAGAGTCAGACTATAGTGTGGCGCCAGACTGATATTCATTGTAAGGCCCTCGCCGTGACGACTTTGTGGCAGAGGTGAACAGAACTACAACTGTGTCTCGGAATCCCCAGAGTAGCTATCCCAGGGTCTCGGATCCTTCAGGAACCTGCAAAGTCGGATGCATGTCACCTGAGGCTGACTCGGGAGTCGATGATGTGCGTCGAGAATAAACTTTGTGAGCACAAAGTAACTTTGCCTTTCCCAAAACGATCCCCATATCACCTATAAGCAATCCAAACATACTAGCCCTGTCAGTCGATGACATCTCGCTTTTGTACCCGATCATGGATTGATCTTGCAAAGCTCGATTTGAAGGCAAGCCGTGAGTCGCAACCGCCACACGCTGGGCGGCTGTGTCTGTGCGGCACATTTCCAATCCAACCAAGATAATTCTGATTCGAAACAACTAATCATGTCATCAGGATTCACTTTGGGAAGTGGTTCGTCCTAAACGCTCGCTTTCCAAACGTTCTGGCCAAGGAGCTCAACCGGCCGGCCCGGGGTCGATCTCCGACTCCGACTTGATATAGGTTTCCACCCTCTTCATTCACATTGAAATTTAGGAAGCTTTTACATCAATCATGAGTGCTGCATTGTGCAGGCAGTCGGATCCATGGCTTCTCGACAGCGTGATTGCTACATAGGTATCATCTCAACATGCGTCGTTGCGTCGGCATCTCTTGGTCTACGCCTATACGCTCGAAAATTGATGGGCCTGCGCCTTGCTCTCGATGACTACCTCTGCATTGTAGCTTGTGTAAGTCACCTACGTCACATCCACATCATAAGCTCTAAGCTAAATCTTCGCCCGGAGACATTTGCGGTCGTTTCTTCTGCACTCATGCTTGAGTGTAAGTGAGAGGACTTTTCCTATATGGGTGTAACTTTGAAGCTTACAATTGGTATTGGCAAGGGACGTGGTACGGACTTGGTCTATTTCTTAGAGATGTCGACCGTCCGCCGCAAGTTATAATCCACGACAGTCTGTTGCGCCTCTGGATACTCGAGTTCACCTATGCCTACTCTCTAGGCTTTTCCAAGTTTTCGATCCTTGCCCTTTACTGGCGCTTCTTTGGTCTGTTCAGGGTCAGGGTACCCATCGTTGTGCTTATGATAGCCACTTGTCTATGGCTGCTTTGCCGGGTATGTTTGCTTTTTTTGAGCTTTTCGCTCATTGAGATGTCTTCCATCCTGCAATCCACCATATCTGACAACAGTGTTACCGATTGGTACGCCAACAGACATTCCTTGGCTTATTCCATTGCATCCCACCTCAGGCATTCTGGGAGATGACACCCGGTGCCAATTGTCCTATAGATGACACCAAATTCGAATTCGGCTCCGTTGTTGTGCACGTTTTTTTGGATGTCGCAATTTTCACCATGCCTGTCATTGGTCTTGGAGAGCTGACCTTTCGCACCGTGTCGCAAAGGCTTGCCATCTTGGCCATGTTCCTCTCGGGTGCTTTGTGAGTTCCGGCGCCTAATACTATGATAGCTCCGTTGGAGTGACTGACTGACATATAAAGTGTATGCATTGTCTCTATTGTCAACCTCACCCAGTTATATGCCTTCCTACGTGACGGCACGTCAATGGAAGTATTATGGTAAGCTTATTGTAGCAATAATTCTTATGGCCCATGGTACTTGGTGGCTGATGTCGACGTTGTTTATAGGGCTACCGCGCCTCCAGCACTCTGGGGTACTATTGAAGTTAATATGGCAATATTAGCGAGTATGTTACCCATTTAGGCAGCATCTAACACCATTATTGTTAACCCTTTGCTTTCACTCCAGTCAGCATGCCCCTCTTGCGTCCCGTGGCTTCAAAGATCTTGCAAGTTCTGTTTCCCAGTCGGTCTAGGAATATGTCAGCATCGCCGGCAACACATGCCCATGGATGGGTTCACGTCGAATGGCTTCGGAAAATTACGAGCATTACCAAGTCCTCAGGGGCTGGAACCACGGATAGAAGGCCTGGAATCGATGAACTCGAGCTGACAACATCTTTGCCTTCCAGGCCGGAGGATGCGATCGCGGTACTGGGCAGAGAGGCGAGCCACACTGGCACAGCTGGACCTGTGCCGGTGTCGGGGTTCAACCTCTTAGAAAATCGTAGCTAATATATAATACATTAATGTAACTGATTTACGAGTATCCATTCACCTGAAGATAATGAAACCAACCCTTGATTTTCAGGGTAATCCATTTGCAGATAGTGACTGAAATGTCCAGCCGTCACTAAGGCGTACCAAGGGGAGCTTCAAGAATAGCCTGCGTAGTCTCCTCGGCCATATGATATCAAATCAACAGCTAGAAAATCGAAAATGTCTTCACTTTATCACGATAAAAGGCTTGAGTAAAGACAATGCGGTACAGGAAGACATCCAAGATCGCTACATCATTTTTGTGTTTCGATATGTTTACCTCCATCACAAGTATTCAGTACGTAGTAGAGTGATTCGCCGGATTAATGAATGTTCCCTGTCATCCCTGCGTTGGACTTCCACCTGCAGCTTAACCGACATTTCGACGTGGTTTATTGGAGCATTTCTTCCCGGGGCAGTTATTCGCTTACGACAAATCCTTCCATTGTTCCATGTGCGTCAGCATTATTGCCTCCTCATATTTCTATACTTGACAGGACGTAATCCTCAGTTCGACGTATTTCCATTCAAAGGCGAACTTAGACTTCTTAGAATGGACCATGAGCATCAGAGAGATGGACTCTTCCAGCCACTGCCGGACGCCGACTCTATTCGCTGTCTAGAACTTCAACCTGGCGAGGAAAATCAGCCTCTTGTTGTCGCCCTCTTCGTTGTTCGACTCGATGACGCTGAAAAAACAGCAAAATTTGACGCCATATCCTACGTATGGGGGAGCCCAGATCTACAACAGCATATAGAATGTAACGGCCGATTTCATGGCATCACCGCTAATTTGGCTGACGCTCTTCGCCAAGTCCGACACAGAGACAAGCCCCGAGTCTTGTGGGCCGACCAAATATGCATCAACCAAGGCGACTTGCAAGAAAAGGCCCATCAAGTGTCTTTGATGAGTAAAATATATAAATTGTCGAATCGTACTTTGATCTGTCTCGGCTACAATGACGCTCGACACTCGCCTCTCGCAACTGGAGTACTGGATGACGCTTACGGTTTCATCCAGGATATCTTTGGTCGTATCGACATGTCCCCAGACAGCTTTCCCTTCCTGGAACATAACCATCAGCTGTTCTCTGACGAAAGATGGGCCTCTTTCGCAGTGTTGCTTCAACAGCCCTGGTTTAATCGTGGCTGGGTCGTCCAAGAAGCCGCCCTTGGAACCGACGTGCGTGTGCTATGGGGAGGAACCGAGATCGAATGGCTCAACCTTCTGGAAGTGTATCAATGGCTCATACACAAGGCGCCTCGTCTGAGTGAACGTCACCCAGGAGCCACCTTATCAAACCTTTTCACGGGTGCGTTTGCGTTTCACCGCTACGAGCACGCGGTCGCGCTACTGCCCCATGTTGAAGTCCCCAACGAACAGCGGGCCGATATCCTCGATGTTCTATTTGCAGCGAGCCAACTAAGCTTGACTGATCCGCGGGACAGAGTCTTTGCTTTTCTCGGATTACGCACCCTTCCTTTGACTCAAGAGCTACTAGCAACATATCCGATTGAGTATGAGAAACCATATTTGGACACATATCACGACTTTGCAACGAATTATCTGCGAGTCACGTCAGACTTGGACATTCTCAGCTACGTCCAATCCAGCGAGGCTACCCTCAATGGCGATCACAGCTCATGGTTTCCACGTTGGAACTGTTCCTGCAATAGTTACCCATGTATTCGCGGGGGCTGGCCTAGGATCCGACCGGAGCGAAAGTCTGTAAGGGTCTCAGTCGACTCAGACGACCAAGTCATCGGGGTTAAGGGCGTGATCTTCGACTCAGTGTCCTTCTGCTCGCAAGTTTTTGACATCACTTCAACACAGGTGGACGATATAACACGTTTATGGCATACGGTCGAGAAGTTGAACTCTGCGGAGGACAATCAGATCTATGCTCCTCAAACCATGAGAGCATTTATCCAAACACTTACTCGTACATTCGGGTTTGGTACCGAGGGAAAGTCAGACTACTATACAGCCTTATATCAACAACGTCTCCAGGAGCCTGGTGGGCAGACTGTGAGCCTCCAAAAGGATAAAGATGTTTTGACTGATGACATAGAGTATTTCCATCGTCGTTTGTTGTCCAATTCTGCTGATGGGCGCAAGTTCATTACACTTGGCCATGGTCATTTTGGAAATGCACCTAGTGCCACAGAGCCAGGTGATTTGTGCTGCATCCTTTACGGGGCCAAGACTCCGTTTGTCATTCGGAAGACCAGCCGACATGGATTTTACAAATTTGTTGGGGCAGTATACATTCCTAGTGCTGGGCAGCAGCCAAGATCTGGCAGCAGCAACTTTCAAAGGTATGGGTCCATCTTGGAAGAACATTGTGAGGACTGGAAGGCAAGGGAATACGAGGAAGCGGAAATTCTTCTCTGCTGAGTCTTCACGTCAAAATGAAAAAGGATCCAGCGTTGATAAAAGGTCAGGAGAGGCGCTTGGCTGTGGTCTGGACAGGTGACTTGAACTTATGTGCCTACCGAGCTACCTACCTAGGTAAGTTTTCAGGCATTTCCCTAGACAAACAAGTATACTGCATGCGAATTGTTGGATGTTTTGGTGCCCAGGTGTGTGTGTGTGTGTCGAACTGTAGGTGTACCTAGGTAATTGATGTTCATGCTCTCCAACGTTCTGCTCTCGAACATTGCGTTGGCAAAGAGCCTTTTTAGCTTTCTGTTCTGACCCTGTTTGGGTTGCAAAAGAAGAAAGGCCATCCGCTAAAATATAACGCGTCTCTCAACGCGTATACGCGTAAACAGTTCCACTTAGCTACAGCTCCAACAGCGCGATCTCTTAGAGGCTTCTCCAAAGGTCTTTGTGGACTTTTATTTTCCCCCAAAACAAGTTCGTGAACATCTATCCGAGACACACACACACGACACGCGCACACGAGCACGACACGAGCATACAAACACACACACACACACACACACACACACACGCGCGCGCGCGCGAACGCAAACATACGCAGAGATGTTCAACGGCAGAGGCCGAGGTGGTGGACAAGGTGGAGGTCGAAATGGCCGAGGTGGAGGATATGGCCGAGGTGGAAGATATGGCCGAGGTGCAGGATATGGCCGAGGTGGAGGATATGGTCGGCGGGGTGGTTATGGTCACTACCAGGGCCCAGGTCACAACCCTATCGGCGGTGCCTTTGGTCCCTCTAGCAACTATCATGACCAGGGCCAGGGTCAGCGCCAGATCCAGGGCCAAAACGGCGCTGATAACCACATACAGCGCCGAGGTGGTTACGGTGGGACGGGACCTCAGAGTGAGAGATCCGCCATCACCGTTGATGTGAACCCGGGTGTGCAGCAGGCCTCGTTTCCTTTCCTGGGCCTGGGAGCAAGTGGAACCAGATCGAGGGCCATGTTCCTTCAAGCGCCTACGAATGGCGAGTTCAACGCCGCCAGGAACGAGATGACGGCGGCCAACGGCGGTGTCAGACCCGATATCGTTCTCGTCACGTCTGACATTGGTGATGCTGCCAGAAGACGTGCGATTGTGGCAGCCCGACATGGCAATTCCTCACTCGTAATGGCAAGGAGACGTGATGCTGCTCGTGGTCCATCTAACCCCTTCCGCTTGCGAAGAGAGCAGCAGCCTGCTGCTCCAGCCCAACCACAGCAGATCGAGGCACCGCCTCAGCCAGACCAGACCGGTGGAGGACAAGGCGGCACGAACCAAGACTGGGGTCAGCTTCGGGCGCAACAGGAGGAGGCTGGTTTTGCCGGACGGGGTGGACGAGGTGGACCATCTGGCAATGTTCGTGGCAGCGGAGCAGGCCGGGCCCAGACACTTCCCTTCTATACCCATCGTCAGGCTCAGAGGGACCGACAGTTAGGCCAGTCTCGGGTTAGCCAGCAAATTCCAGCTCCCAGGGATCGGGGTCGAGGCGACGAGAGACATGGTCAGGCTGAAGCTAGGACTCCCACCGCCACGGCAGACTCGGATATGCAACCGAGACCGCTCAGTGATCAGCAGGTCTTGTTGGAGAAGACATGTCCCTATCCATTGGGAAGCCGTCTGAAGGAGGTGGAAGAAGGGGATCCAAACCGCGAAGTCGGTCCTGGGCTCTGGAGTGAGTCTCAGCGATCAAGTATCGACTCCCTGCTGTTAGTACTCCGGACAGTAGGTTTGCACTCCGAACAGGAACTGGATGCTGGGGTACGAAATGGGCCTATTAAGAGCGCGCACAAAGTCATTTGCGCTCTGGTGGAGTACTCGTGGGGCCATGGGAATGCCTCGGTGCCGCATCTGGATGGAGATCGCGAGCCGAGTGGGGATGTCGCGGTGGAACAGATCAAGCTGTATAAAGCCTTGAGCGGCTGCGAGGGATTGGCTCCTGAGAGTAAAGTGCGCAAAGATTTCAGCATCTTTCTAAGCTTGATGGAGAGTGCTGAGATGCATCAGTATCTATGGTCCCGAGAAGATTTGTTGATGTGGTCGGGACAAGAAATTCGGATTTTGCCCGATGGCAAAGGCGAAGTCAAACTCTGGACGAAGATATGCCCTGAAGGAAAGGACATGTTCTCCGCCAGCGATGATGCTGCTGAGAAGTCCAGCGTCAAGTTCTTAGGCCGAGACACCCAGGAGAAGTGGAACTATCTGGCCAAATGGAGCCTTATTGAGTGGAAGGGGGATGTCAGTCTTGAGGAGTATCTGGCAAGGCTCACGATATCCTGGACCGAGCACAACGGAAAGGTGCATAGGTGGATTTCAGAGTGGGAGCGAAACGGAAGGTTCCC
Organism: Gnomoniopsis sp. IMI 355080; assembly: GCA_027946555.1. Classification (NCBI taxonomy): domain Eukaryota; kingdom Fungi; phylum Ascomycota; class Sordariomycetes; order Diaporthales; family Gnomoniaceae; genus Gnomoniopsis; species Gnomoniopsis sp. IMI 355080. The sequence continues at coordinate 153,589 of JAPEVC010000050.1, read as the reverse complement.
TCCAACAATCCTCCGCGTCCGTTATACTCCCGAGACGATTGAGAGTTGGTCGGGATTCACGTCTTTGGCTACATTGCGTTTCTGCCCAGACGTATGTTACGAGGACAAGCGTGAGCAGACATTCAATCTCGTCGCGGTGGTAAGGCTGGCGGAAACGAGCCTAGACTCGACGTACGTCCGAGTCTATTCGGCGAAGACAGGCGAGCCTCTATATCCAACCGGACCGAGAGTTAGGAAGCCTGCTCATTTCAACGACGGTTGGAAGCTGGGTGAAATCGGACATAGCTATATGCTTTACTATGTGCAGAGCCCAATGCCGCCTAGCAAGGAGCCACAGGAGATTTGCAACTAGCAGTTATTATCATTAGATAGGCTGAAGTCAATAAGAGGATGCCCAGTTCCTTGATACAGAAGAATAATTAGCGAGAAGTTAGACCGATAATGTTCTATTCTATGTCTTTAAAGAATTATCTAATTTGCTTCTGATTACTTGTAGACGATGTTGATTTGATTAGAACTTTAAAAAATAGCTTTGGAAGCTTAGACTTATGTTATTATTAACCAGTACTTCCAATTACAAAATCTACTAAATAGATTTGGATTCTAAATTATGTGGGATTTCTATATATTTTAACACTTTAAAATTCACTAGAACAATTTGAATCATTAAGTTATGTTGGAATAACGAAATTTGTTAGAGCTAATGTAGAGAGGAAGAGAAGTATGATAAGAGAGAGCCCTCGTTTGTAGCCCTCTTCTAGCTAATTTAATAAAGCTTATTATGTTCGATTGCTAGCGGATACAGTGCTCTGCGTATTGGCTGGGAAATCATTCTGAAAGTAGCTTTATTCTATATTACACGCTACTACTACGAACTGCTTCTAAAAACCGCTCTTCTTTACTGCATCCTCGACGTCTTCTTCCGAGATCGAAGACTAAGAGAGTCCTGCGCATTCCCAGTAACGGGCGCCTCTGAGTATGCCGAGGCCTCGTCACTGTCTTGGTCGCGGGCATGTTTCCTTGATAGCGAGGTCCTTGCCGTCTGGGTCTGGAAACCGGCTTGGTTCACGGCCTCGGTTCCGAGACTCACCTCGGTGCCGACATCCTGATTACCGACATGGCCCTCCTCAGCCTCGTCTTTGATAGCGGCATCGGTCTCGAGTCCTAGCTCAGCGTTGCCGGTACCTTCTCCCTCATTACCACGAGTGCCCTGCTCTCCGTCAGACGACTGGAACTCAGCGCCACCCTCTTCGTCATGATGACCAGAAATCTCCTCGCCTCCGCTGGAAGACAGGAGATTTATAGCTTCATTGCTGTCATGGCACTGAAAACCCCATACTTCCGTGATCGTGGCAGTCTCTCGGACCCGGCGGTGGTCCTCACCCGCAAGAGACCCACGCTCATCCAATTTCTCCCTTCCTGTGCCCTTGCCTTTAGCTGCCTTGGCCGCCTTGACCGCCTTGCCCTTAGCCTTGCCACTCTGGGCCTTCTTCTTCCTCTTCTGACGGGCAGAAGTATCCTCGTCCTCGTCCTCGTCATCGTCAGAGATGAATGGCCGGCTGTCTCCCCATATCAAGCCTCCAGTTGGGTCCCTCGGTCCTCCGGCAGTTCGAGAAGGCCTGTGCCTGGCCTTGCGAGATGCGATGATAGTATCCCTGGCCCGGCAGATCAAGGACAACGAGATGACCTTGGAGATGTCCTCAGATTCGTGAGGCAAAAGTCCAGCAGACTGCGCCTTCTTTCCCCGAGCGTGCGTCATGTCCCGCTTCCAGGTGGACCCGTGCAGCCTCTCCGTCATACCCTCACGGTCTGGACTAGGCCCAAACTCGGCAAGGACATTGTTCAGGAGCTGGAGGTCCTTGGCCATGACCATGTACACCTCGCCGCTGTCAGGATAGTCGTCAGTAATCATGGGCTTGTCCGGCTTGAAAGCTTTGGCGACGACGGCACGGAACAAGGACTGCATCTCAGTCGGTCTGCGCATACCCTCCCTCTCCCCTTCAAACTCCTCCACGGTCTCGTCCATGATCTCCTTCATGGTACGGTCCAGCTTCGACGAGTCGTCCAGCTGAGCAATCATCACATCGATGAATGTATCACGGGTGTAGTTGTAGGTGTCCCATCTGCGGCAGTCGTTGGTGCGGCAGCGCACAACCAGCTGCATCAGCTGGGCCATCAGAGGGAAGTCGGCCTCTGCGTTCCAAGTCCAGAAGGGATTGATTGAAAAGGCCGCCAGCGCATCACAGAAGCCCATTGGCCACATGATGTTGTTCACTCCAAACGTCGCCGAAGTGTCACAGTCAATCTTGTTCGCTAGGGAGAACAAGTCGCTCGGCAGCTTGCGGTACAAGCGAGGGAATACTCTCCAGAGCAGGACAGCGGCAGTGTTGGAATAGGTGAACTTCGCTGCCAAGATGGCGACGTGTCCTCTCTCGGGCTCTCCAACACGCTTCGTGTCAAGCTTCTTCTCATCCTCCTGCGACCAGTATCTTCCATACTTTGGCTCCGGGAGGCCAATCAACTCGGCTTCCGTGAGGGCAGGCCTCTTCTTCTTGAGGAAACGCTCCAGCTCCTCCTGCCGATCTTCTTCCTCCCTCAGCGCCGCATCCTTGGTTGGGCCCATGCTGATGGTATGCGCAGGCCGGTGCAAAAAAGGCTTTGTCGAGAATCGATGGGTGTGTGTGTGTGTGTGTGTTGTCGTGACTGGTGTGCAATTGTGATATGAACAGCGTTCTAATTGGGCCTGCAGTAAGAGACCTGGTCAGCTTCGAAGTAACGCGAGACGTGGAGTTTACCTATAGAAAACACACTTTATTAGGAAGGGGAAGATTCAAAGTCAAACGTCCCAGTAATCAACCAAGATTAGAGCAGAACGGACAGCCCAACAATATACTTCACCTCGGGCTTGATCTCCGCCCCGGCCACGTTGCCCTCTCCCTCGACCTCGGCCGTTGGATATGTCTTCCAAGATCTTTCAGCCCTTAGTTCTTGCTTGGGTGGTGTTGGCGGATACAGTGTGTCGGTAATTGGAGACAGACTTGATGGAGATAATTTGCCGTGCTTAGAGGTTACGTACAGACAAAGAAACGTTGTAGAGAGTTCCCGATTTCCCCTGAATTATTTGGTTTGAATGAGGTGGAAAAAGTCCGCTAAAATACAACACGTACTGCAACGCGTTCACGCGTAGAATGTCAACCCCGCGTTCTTTGAGAAGCTGGTCTAAACGTCTTTGAACTGAAGGTCTTGTTCCCGAATTCTTTCGCCGAATTTGCAAGCTTCCATCCAAAACGTCCTCCCACACACACACATTCTCTCTTTGTCTCTCTTCTCCCCTAGGCACGCGCAAACAACCGACGCACTACGCAGGACCGACACATACCTACCAATAGACCCATAGAGACCGACAAACACACACACACACACACACACACACACACGCGCGCGCACACACACATACACCTCATCCCCGCCTGCACCATGGCTCAACGTCGATTCGACATGGTGGCTATCATCGAAAAGTGGGAGCAGCTCAAGAACTACGAGTGGCAGGATGATCAGAGCCGCAGGGCTATCTTCTTGTTGAGTGAGGAGTATGACGAAATTCTGACCCGAATCGAAGCAGAGGGCAAGGGCAAAGGAAAAGAGGGGGAGCTCACTGGAGCATGGAAGAGTGATGAGGAGCTGGCTCTGATATACGGCCCAGCCATTGACGAGGCTCGAAACGCCGTCTTTGATGAGTTCATGGATCGCAACTTGGGCCTTCATGACGTCTCCCGTTTCTATATGGACTGGAGCATTGATCAAAAGTTGTGGCAGCGCCTTATTCAGGCCAAGAACGGTCTGGAGCAGCTGGATTTCCCATGGCCAGCTGTGCGTGGCTTCAGTGTGCCTGCGTCCTGGCAAGCTTACTTCAGTGAGGAGATGAAGCTGAGGAAAGAGATGGCGGTCACAAGCAAGGCCATCAGGAACACAAAGGACCCGCTCATGACCAATGCGGAGTTCGATAGGATGGTTGACGCCACGGGCAAGGACAAGGAGGCGTACATGATGCCCAAGGTCCAAGTCCAGGACAGCGTCAAGGGCAAGGTGGAATTGTCTGTGGAGACGGATGAGCAGCGGGAGGAGAGGGTCCACCTTGGGGCTGTCGAGATGAAGGGAGTCGTTGACAGGGTTGACAAGATGGAGAAGCTGCAGCAGGGCACCACTGGAGTGGCAGCAGAGGATGAGGCCGAGAAGACGAGAACCGTGCTCGTCTTCACTGGCTGCGAGGCATATGAGCTGCCATTGGAGCAGCACCTCGCCAGCCTGGTCCCACCTCGAGACGTGCACTGGATCAACTGTCGACTCCCATACGTCTTGTTGATGTTGCGCGAGGAGCTGCCACAGGGTCGCATCAAGCTGGTGTTCAAGGCCAAGCCGCCCCACAGCTTGGGTGGCGGCCGAGGAGGCTCAACCAGCGACATGTTGGACCTCACTTGGTCCCGTGTGCTTCGCTGGAAGTACAGGATGGTCGCTGGAGAGCATCAAGTCTCCCTCCGCAACACGCTCTTGGAAAACGGAAGGCAGGACACCATGGCGGTGTGGAAGTCTGTGGAGGAGGTCTTTCCCTGCCTACAGACCAAGTGGAACGAGGACCAGGCCTACGATGCCTCCGTAATGGATGCGGAGTGGTTCAACACTTTGCGTTATGGCATGGCCAATGCCCTCGATTCCATGGACCCCATGTCCTCGCACAGCATTGTCGACAAGGTCAGGGTCGCCATCGACTGGGTTTTGGCCTCGGAGGACTTGAAGGGCTCGGTCGCACTCCGTTGCTGGGGTGCTCTAGAGGTCCTGGGCTCTGGAGGTCGTGAGTGGAAGGTTAAAGTCATCACGGAGCTCAATCGCCGCTCTATCCCAGCCCCAAGGGAGATGGCCACTGGCGTGGTACCCCCCAAGAACTAGACGCGATCACATACCAAGGCTGAAAGCCCAAAATTAGCTCAAGACAGGAAACAAAACAGAATCTTTGTACAAGGCATGTAACATCTGCGTGACCATCAAAAGAATGTCAAAGAAATGATAATACGAAGTGTCAAGGAGCGGATGGTTGGAGATGCTACTCCAGGGCTTACAATGCTTGTAAAGAGCGTCAGGAAAAGAACGACCGTTCGTCCGTAATTGATGTAGTAGACGATTCAAACAAATAGTAGAAGTTTTACCTGGGTTATTCTGGATTCATAATTGGGTCGAGTTCGGCGCTTAGTCTCGTTGGCATTAGGGGACCTCGGGAAGGGGATAACACCAACCTAGGTAGGTACCTAGGTATACAGAGGCTCTTACCCATTAGAGGGAAATTATACTTGAATATTGATGCATTACTGATTTTATTAGATGCTTCGAACTTTAGAAGTCCTGGAGATTACTAAAAGTTTTTATAAGTTTCCCTAAGGGCGGACATGAAGTCATCCTCCACTCCAATTTTCACAGGGCCCGAACTCCATCTAGCCGCATTGGTGGCGGCCGCCAGCAGTAGCAGCATAGACACAGCCAGCGCCAGAGTAACCATCGTGGTACCCGTCGGTATCCCAATGACCGTCAGGGCACCAGCATTTACCCTCGCAGACCTTAGAGCAGCGACCTAGCAGAAGAGAGGTTAGCTAGTTGACTCCCTAAGTAGAGGGCACACAGCTACTTACTGCCATCAGCGTAATTGCATGTAATACCTCCACCAAAGCAAGAACGCTCCCCGTGGATAGCACGCTCGAGGACCTTTGTGGCCTCCTTGATGTTCAAGTCCACATCGACTTGAGGCTGAGGCAAAGCCAGAGCGGTAGAGAAGAGCCCGACGAGGGCAAAGATTTGGAACTGCATCTGCGTATCAGATAAGTTAGTGGGTTGTCCTTTGCGGAATGAAAGCAACTGTAGGACGATGATACCTTGAGGAGGGGTTTTTTTAGAAAGCAGGAATTAGAAGAAAAGGTGCGAATGATTCTAATCTACAGCCATTTAGACTCGTACACTAGGGAGTGTCTACAGCTTTATACACTTCGTCAAGGTCATCTCTACGCGAGGCTTCAGACTCAGCATTGCATGGAGCTGGCGAACAGGATCGCCTAGAGATGAATTAATGCTCTCATTCGTAACACAAAACTCCATTTTGACCCAAGCAGGTTCTCATGATAATCCACTAATACAGTTCGGACCACTAGGCCAAGAAACACGTTCAAGACTATTAGATGATCAACTGCCCATGACTAGTGTTTTTGGGACAATTGCGGATGCTCTCTGGCTCCACTACCCTTTGCACGCTGTCAAATGAGTCGTCGCTGATTAAGATCAACCCTGGGCAGTGTACACTCGGAGAAAAACCAACCGGTTCACTCATTTTACAACATCAATTCCAAGCGGAGCATATTCTCTGGGCATCCCCGATTGATGCACATCGATTTGACAGTCCCTAAGCAAAAGACCAGCAGTAATCTTCCGGACTCGTTGATGCGAAGGAGTTTTCGGCTGTTTTGCATATATAATCTATGTCTACCACAGCATTTCCCCTCATGTCAATTGTCAACCAGAGTGAGGCTGGGGAAAGAGATGTGAGCGCCGCCGTGGGATGAGACCTCGCTCTCTGAAATAATCGGAGGAATGTCTAGGGCAGATGCGTCAGATCAGGCATGCAAACTGAATCTCGCTATCAATCTCTTGGCTCAAGAGGTCTCCTCTATAAAATTCGGGGCCTGCGAGGCTAAGAGAGTCAGCTACTACTGGATGCGACTTGTGCGACCAAATAGTCACTGCGAATCGTCCAAACCCGATTGACGCGGTCACGTTTGATACTCCAAGTGGAGCGGTGTGGTCATGAAAACTGGTCATCAGCATGTGGAAAGGGGATATGGCTGTAACAATGCCAAAGCATAGTCTGCCCTACTGTTTATACGTCAGATAGAAAATGCAGTGTTGTTTGTGCCTTCATTAGAATGAAAATTCTTTGGCACACACGCTGTCGTATAGGAATCTTCAATAATACAGGAAGAGCTCACACTGGGTCATAATAATTACCCGTTTGTCGCAGGTGAACGTAAGCTGGAAGTTGTAAGCAGGTGAAAATGGAGTGGGATAAAATGCAACTTGCACTCTAGAAAGAGAGCTTTGTGGAAAAAGACGATATGAAAGGCAACCGAAGAGCAGCATGGCCACAAGAATAACAGTACCTAAATCATTGTAGGATTGGCACGACCTCGCTTGGACTGAAAGTCACTCTTATTAATAAGAAGGCTTTGGGTGTCTCGCCTAACACGCTGCTAGCCTAAAATAGATCTTGTGTTACTGATCTCTCTGCATCTGTCGTTGAATCTGCCAAAGTTGTGAGACATAAGCCCGTACGGATGACTGCCGATGTAGTTTGGGTCCCGAACTTATAATCCTCAATAGGTACATGATCAACCGAAGGGTGACGACAACTCCTCAAAGGTAGATTGCATTCATCTATATCAGCGAAATTACCCGTTGCAGATAGGGAATGATTCCATATGCTTGCCCCGGTGTTTCCAACGTTTCGTGACTCTGCATTTAGGTAGTAAGCCTGCTATTGCAACATGCCTTGTTTTCCAAAGACATTGAAGTCAGCATTGTCAGTTTCCCCGCCGTGGCTGCTCGTGTTTCATTAGTAATTACTGCAGTCAGCCTGCATATCTTGGCGTCTTGACCAATTGTACTCTGTATAATACACTCAAAGTGGAGTACAATGATGTTGATGGTGTGACAACAAAAGTGCTTAATGTTACTCTCTTATCACATTTGTTGCGTATGAAAACGTGTATGTGGAAGATTGGCTGAATGCTACAATGAAGGACGCGAGCACTCCCGCTCGTTGTAGCAAAATGGCGGCAACTACATATATTTGCTTCTTCATACACACCTAATCTGTATTTTTGCAGGGACGTTCCTGATCATTCCTTCAATGGTTTGCAATTTGGATTTGAACTTTCCAGGTCAAGTTGGGAGCTGATCATTTGTGAATCACAAGTCCTGTCGAGTGGAAGTCAAAATGTGGTTCTCAATAATCATTTCCACGTTGGAGCTTGGCATTCTTCTAGTAACAGCCCCTCTCCTTATGTCCTGACCTCCACACTTGCCGAGTAAAGACACGTTGCTAATTTCACCACCGTACACTCAGGTTGTAGCAAAGATCACGTATCGAAGCTATTACAACCTCTACAGAAGCCCCTTGAAGGCATTTCCAGGCCCCAGACTATACGCCATCACTAGTCTTCCGTTTGACATCTCCGGCATTCAAGGCACCCAATACAAGCTCCTCGCCGCACTCCACAAAAAATACGGCCCAATTGTTCGCGTCCGTCCTAACGAGCTATCATACATCGACGCCTGTATCTGGAAGGATGTCTTTACGATCCGGCCCGGGCACGAGGAATGGGAGAAGAGCGATATAATACATCCTCTCAATGGCGTTCGGGGAATCATCGGGAGCCTCCGAAAAGAGCACAGGCGGTACCGCCGAAGCTTAGCACATGCTTTTTCCAAACAGGGGCTCAAGGAGCAGGAGCCGATCATTACCCACCACGTGGGCGCAATGGTGGCTGGCATTACGGAGCGGTGTGGTGAGGGCTTGATTGACCTGGGCACGTGGCTGAGCTGGACCACGACAGACATTATCGGCGATCTGGCGTTTGGCGACTCTTTCGGCTGCGTAGACACCGCTACGGGCCACCACTTTATGGAAAGCACACTCAATCTCCTCAAGCCTTCCATGTGGATGGGCGTTCTGGGCCGCTGGGGACTGGGAGGATTAGCCTTAGTGGCGATGCCCAAGGCCATGGCAGCAGGCTTGCATGCCAACACAGAGTACGTCTATGAAAAGCTTCGAAAGCGCATCCAGCTTGGAAAAGAACGAGGCGACTTCTTTGACCACGTTTTGAAGCATGGGGTCCTCGATGTGGAAGCTGTGTCGGAAAAACAACCACTCAATGCCAAACAGCCAGAGAACATCCTTGGCTTCACATTTGAGGAGCTCCACAGCACCGCTTCGGATCTTGTTTTTGCCGGGTCTGAGACGACCGCCACTGTCCTCAGTGGCGTCCTCTTCAATCTACTCCTCCATCCTGACGTTCATTCCCGTCTCACATCCGAGATTCGATCCACGTTCGCAACAGATGACGACATTACCATGGCCTCGACGAACATAGGCTCTCTACCTTACCTTGATGCAGTGCTCCAAGAAGGGCTGCGCGTGTATCACCCGGCTCCGCTCTTTGCAGGTCGCATTGCCCCGGCCGGCGGTGACACCATTGCTGGTGTATATTTGCCGGCAGGAACGCGCGTGAGCTGTCCTATCGGGGTAGCAGCCACGTCGCCGTATAATTTCACTCAGCCAGAATGGTTTGCTCCTGAACGGTGGCTGAAGGAGAAGGGTGAAGTACAGTTAGAGTTTCAAGAACACAATAGGGGAAATGTGTTCCAGCCTTTCAGTTATGGAACCAGGAACTGTATTGGATTGAACTTGGCACAGGCAGAGATGCATTTGATCTTGTCTAAGATTCTGTGGCATTTTGATTTAAGCCGGCCAGAGGAGAATCAGGTGGCAAGACAAGATTGGGAGCAGTGGGTAGAGAAGCAGAAAATATGGTTCACATGGCAGAAGGGACCTCTGATGGTTGATGTGAAGAAGAGGGCATTTTGAATAAGTCGTTCATTTACTAGAGGGCTTTGTACAGGCAATTATAACGCGTCTACGGAGCGGAATCCTTGTTTGAAATTTCCTGAGAGGAATAAGCAGCATGCATTAACTGCTGTTCCGCCCTTAATTTGGTATGTACCGACATCCTTTTACATTTACATGATTCATGATGTATGGTTGGTGGGTTCTATAGCAAAGGTGGGCCGCTCGCTTGCCCCATTCGCTGAAATATCAAGTGTAATACCTGTATTTGGTCGTCATGTTCATTAAGCCAAGAGTAGAAAGATTTGAATTGTGTCAAGATTTTGTTCCAGCCTATGACGAAAGCCACGGTATGCATCCAGAATCAATGGGCTGTTCATAGACTGGATACTCCCTCTTCAACCATGACGTCGCAAAAGCGATGATGATCACCGCGAAGTCTTTCTTGAAACCAAATCCGCTTGGACAATTCCCTCCATGAGGCAGCGTGATGTTGTTCGAGTCAACCGCCGCTTGTGTTGTGGTGGGCCCGAATCGGGTGGGCAATCCGGTCACGGCCGTCACCCCAGTACTAAAGTCTAGGACGCTGTTGAAGAGCGAACAGGCAAACCGGACTGTGGTGGCTACATTCGGCGTAATGGTGACATTCTTGCTGTCAGATATATTGGCGGTAGCCGTGTAGGTTGGGTTCCACTCGTCGACTCGTGTCTTGTCCGCGTCAAGGAAATCGATGAAGGCGTGGCCGCCGGTGATGGTAGACGAGAAATTGGTGGTGACCTGCACCTGTTCTTCGACTTTGAATCTCACACCAATTCCCAACGTCAGTTCCGGACCTAGCTCTATAATTCCAGGGATGTTGACCGCGTAGTAGGAAGCGACGGGGAATTTGTAGGCAAAGTCGTGAACCAAAGGAGCCTTGAAATCAAATGCCAGGCCTATGTCGTGGTATATACTCTGTTTCACGTCAAACCAAAACTCCGTCACCTTCATTTCGAGCATCGAGAACTTGAGAGCTCCCGAATAAGTGACGCTGCTGTTGATCTGGGCATGTCCAGCGTTGATGATAAAATACATTGTGTCGTTTTTGTCGTTCAAGGCTATGCCAGGGGCAAGGCTCACGTTGGAAGCGATTGTTAGGCCATTCTCCTTGAAGTCGAGGCCGCGCCTCAGGTCGTGCCTGGCCTCGAGCGCGGGCATATCATGGAATAGAACGTCCATTGATATGCCATGACTAATAGCATCTGTCGGCTCAGCGAATAAATGGACAGTCATGTTGGTAGGCGTGATGACCATAGTATCCACATCGGCCAAAAAGAAACCTCTCTCGAACTCGCTGTCGCAGTTGCCCAAGTGGTTCGTGATTAAAACAAAATCATCCACAAGAGAAGTCCAATGGTCCGTGACAGCGATGAAGTCTGTGGTTTTATTGAAAGTAATCCAGATGGACTTGGAGAACAAGTCACAGTCGACTTGTTGTATAGAGGGGACGTCTTCGAGAACAATAGCGGGGTGGTCCATTGCTAAGGTGATTTCTACCAGCGCCTTGTTGTCCAGACCATAGTTGAGATTGACGTTCTCTCGAGGAACTATTTTCGCCAAGCTACAGGTATCCGCTGAATGGCATGTTGGCTTCGTGATAGGAAATAGTGTGGTGTTGATGATGTTGTTTGCTGCACCTGGGGTTGTAATGGGGGCTTCCAAGGCGGTCCTTGGTGGTTCGAGATTTCTAGGCCTTCTAGCTGACTCAACCGTGACTGCGTGAGCCAGCCAGAGCAGAATTGGGGAAAGAAACATTGCGCTTTCGATAAGAGGTCGAAGGTGACGGGCATATAGATCGAAAAAGCTGGACATAAGGACAGACCATCCTATCTACCTCGTGAAGCCAAAGGATGAAAAAAAAAGCCATCATGGGAAAGAACAAGGCAACAACAAAATATTTCTCCTCAACAACAATTGATTTCATTGAATTAGGCTAGAACTAACGTGTAATAGTCAAATTACTTTGTGGGTGGCAGGAAGCCGTTGTAGTCGCGCAATACGATCAGACTGGCCCTGCATACTAGAATGTATGTTTTTTTCTTCTTTTTTTCCCGGCACCTAGAAAGACCGACTTATTTTGGTAGACAAGAACATTGGCAGCTCTAAACGAAATTTCACAAGGCGGAGCATACATCATTATAGATTGCCAAGATAGGTAGTCTGGTGTGCTCCAGTGCATTGCAAGGGTGGACGGTGCAGCATCGTGGACGGAAGACTGATGTTTCCGCCTGCGTGACTCGTGCAGCATTCATCTGTGCGTGATCGAATCTCAATTTTAAGCTTAAAATATCAAGAAGCTGTGTATTGTCCTGATTTTATTTAATTCTAAATCGCTCACTTCAATGTAAGTGAAACGATAGCCTTTTGAAGAATGCAATAGCCGCATTTTCGAAATGATGCTCAGACCGAACAAGCTTGTTGAGGAACAACTACTAGTCAGAGTGAGGCTCAGGCTCCAATCCCTCACCCCGTTAACTCGAAGAACAGTTCGGGTCATCATGGCATCGTAAATGCGTAAGATATGGGGCTCTTTCAAAGGGGCCAAGTGGGCATGTTGATCAAATCACGTGTGTATAATTGGGTAAGTACAAGGACAATTCAAATATCACGTATGCTTTTCTGGAATGGATTCAAAGTGCTAAAAAAAACTTTCCCAAGGAAATGGCTTTGCGCTGTTGAATATATATTTACCAAGCTTACAGTATGCAGTGTGGCGTTATGAACTGTGCTCCCGTGTATCTGCTCAAAAAAAACCTGTCGAGTCTTGGAAGGGACCTATAAATAGCGACAGAGAGCACAAGGCAACTCTATGCTTCAAGGATTTTGTCGATAACATATGCACCGTAACGGAAGGGCCGAGGAGCTTGTGGGGTGGTCAAGCGGTAAGCCACGTCGCCATTCAGCTCACCCTCGCGGAGTCTTGTTTCCAACAATCTATGTCAAGGAGACCGGCACGACAATAACTCTTACTGGTGACTATAAGAGGTAGTGCGAGCGGTGCAGTGAGGCATAACGAGAGTCGGCATCCAATGGGCCCTTGTTACTAACGGAAACATTACATCAACACTGACAGGAAACATGTACAGCCCGTGCTACATCCGAACACAATCTATTTAACAGCTTCTTTCTTTTTCATTTTTCAAGCAGCGCATCTACGTGGCTAGGTATATAGCTCGCACAAAAACATCTCAATACACCGGACGGTTATGGATGACATTGACCCGCGAGTTGAAACACAGTGCAAAGGTGCAAAATCTCGGCGACTTCAATCGAGCGAGTCTGAAGATCAAAAGCCAATGGGCACAACTCGAATGCCTTGCGTAACCTTTGCCAAACAAAACAAAATTGAGTTGGGACGTCAAACGCCGTTTCCGAAAATATAGCTAGGATAAGCCCGGTAACAGTGCCTCAGCAACCTCCACAAGGCTGACTGGGATAATTCATTGCCGTGCTGATATTTAGGTAAGCAAACTATCAGATCATTCACCAGGTCCTCAGCTTGTGTCAAATGAAAGACCGCGCAATATTCTCTCCTTATCCGTCCATAAACAGGCACAGCACCGCTTGGCTTGTTGTCTGTTCGGTTTTACTTCGGATGAGGCTCAGATCTGCTGACACGCGTCCTCTGCTGTACAAAGTAGAATGATCGTCGATACGGAAAGTTCCGTGGATACTCACGTGGGAATATGCGTTCGACTCAATCAGGGCTTAGCATGTAAACAGCGACCCCAGCTGTTTTTCAATGTTTCAATACATCTGCATGAATGGCATCTACATCATCTTCACTTCATATTGCTGCCAGTCTTGCATCAACAATGTTGAGTCGTTTCGTATCGACAGGGTCTATATTGTTAGTGCTTGTGTACCTAATTATTCAAGGTTCATTTGGTGAGAACTGATACTTTTGCATCTCGGAGGACTTCGACTTACGACGTTCCTGCATATCTCCTGCGGGGACTGCATCCCCTTTTTTTAAAACGTAAAAGTGGAGAAGATTGCGAAGTCTCTAAAACGACACGCCACCAATCGTACAGTTGACATTCCGTCAGTCAGTCCACAAGGTAGACATGCGTTTTGTTTGTAAACATACGCTAATGATTGAGAAGCTCAGACTATTTCATTGAACTAACAAGTCAAGTATGCTCGAAGAAACTAGAGTCAGTTAGTTTATAGTGGGTGGATCAACCTTAATGTTATAATAAGGGCTCGTCAACATCACTGCCGGGAAAATCGGATCGGCAGCTCGGGTGCACTAAGAATTAAGCAACCACCGGCAACTAATGCATAAGCGGAGTAGCCGCGTGGACGATGACGCTAAGCCCTCCAAAGTGACCTGTCAAGCACGTTCAGCTACACTGAGCTGACTTTCTATGGAGGCGCATGGGTTCCTCCCAAGGAGGTCGAGAACTCCAAGCGGTCAAGTTAATGCTTCGGAGATTTGGTGGTTTAATCCGAGACTGACTCGTTGTGCTTAGTTGTATATAATCCAGACTATCAACCTCTCGCACTGACAATGAGGACTCCTCAAGATACTAGACACAAACCCCCTTCTCTCGTTAAAAGGTTGTGTCATTTTCCTGGAATACACACTCGCTTCTTTCAGGATGCACGTTTCCCACGTTCAAGCCGGGGCCGTAGCGGCCCTGGTGTCTGGCGCTGCTGCGCAGAGTGCGCTGCCTCTCTACAATCAGACTCTCTCGACGGCATACGGCGAGATTCAAGGTGTTCCGGCGCTCAACGAATCGTGCTGCAGCTACATTGACGGTTGGGACAAGGTCACCGTGTGGCGTGGCATTCCTTTTGCCGCCGACACAGGTGGCGCAAACAGATTCAAGGCCCCTCAGCCCTATGCTGGTTGGAACGATACTGGTCTCTATGTGGCTTCCGAGTTCAAGTCAGGATGCCCGGTCGGAACGGAGCCCTTTGGTACCCCTGACCCCACTGTTGACGAGGATTGTCTCAACTTGAACATCTGGAGTGCACAGACAAACACTTCTACCAAGCTGCCTGTCATGGTGAGTCCACTTCCCTCTCCTTGTCGAAATTAAGAGTGTTGGGTGTTTTCGGATGACACGTCAGGGATGATAAGAGACTATACTGACTAGGTGGCAGGTCTGGTCCTACCCTGCTGGTGGCACCAACTCATGGGCAATGTTCGACGGGTCCGGCATGGCCCTGCAGGATGTCATTGTCGTGACTTACAACTACCGCGCCGGCCCTTACGGCTGGGCTGCATCTCCCGAGCTGTATGTGGAGTCTGGTAACAAGACGACTGGAAACTACGGTGCTCTTGACCAGATGGCCGCTTTCCAGTGGGTTCAGGACAACATTGAGGCCTTTGGAGGAGATCCCGAGCGCGTGACCGCTGTGGGTCAGTCAGCCGGCAGTGCTGCGACCTACCACTTGCTCAACTCGCCGCTTGCCAAGGGTCTTATCCAGGGTGCTATTATTGAGAGTGGTGAGTTTGTATTACCTTCTACTCTGATAGTAAAAGAAGATGCTAAAACAGTACCAAAGGTGTCCGTGACCCTCGTGACCCTACCGCCCCGACTGTGGCAGAGGGCTACAACAACATGTCGACCTCGGTTGAGCTCTTTGAGGAACTTGTAAGATAATCCACCTGGAAGTTGAACAATCCATTACTAACCACTGAACCTGATAGATGTCCCTCTGCAATGTCACTACTCTGGAGGAGCTGCGCATGAATGTGTCTGCGGCTACCATCAACGAGGTCTCTGGCTTCACCGCCTTCTCCAACTTCCGCGGCACACTCGACGGATACGTATTCCCAGTGACCTACTTTGAGCGTCTGGCCCTCGGCCCGATCAACGATGTGCCCGTCATGACCGGCAACACCAAGGACGAGGATGGTGCGGCGCCTTGCACTTCCAGCGATGCCTCGACCTGGAACGAGACCCTCCTCGAGGAGTACGGCGACTTTGGCGAGCAGTTCGTGGCAGCGTACCCCGTCTCCACCGATGTCGAGGCCTGCAACCAGAACAACATGCTCGTGCGCGACGCCGCCCTGGTCGGCACATGGAACTGGCAGAACCTGTGGTTCCAGAACGCCACCTCGCCCGTGTACACATACTTTTGGGACCACGCGCCGCCAAACCAGACCAAGGGTGCTTTCCACATGTCCGAGATCACCTACATCTTCAACAACCTGTACAACCAGCTCTACCCCTGGGAGGATGTCGACTACACCATTGCTAGCACCGTCAACGCCTACTGGGCCAACTTCATCAAGACGGGCAACCCGAACAATGGTGGCAGCAACACCAACGGGACCTTTGACGTGCTTCCGGAGTGGACGCCGCAGAACGGCTCCGTCGCTGCGACGTTCCACTTGGGACCTAGCAACGCGACCAATGCCGGCAGCTTTGCTGTTGGCTACGAGCAGATCCCCGTTGCGGATGTGGAGGGAACCAAGGTGGAGTTGCTTAGGTCGTACTGGAACACTTTGAATGCCTCGGCTATCTGAGGTAGTCAAAGTCGTGGGTCTCAGTTCAATGTATCTGATTGATTTGAGGCAGCGATTTCAAGTAGCTGCCTACTACAATGTATATATTTGACGAATGGAAACAATACACATGCAAACATCACGATTGGAGTCCAAGGTTTTTAAAATTCAAATTTGAGTGTGAAATGGTGTCACTGATCTACAAGACACTCGTCCGTGATAGGTCATTGTTTATCTATTCAAGCGAGACTGATATGTGCAGTCCCTCTCTCCAAATCTGTCCTAGTGACTTTGGAAGACGAAGAAACCTGACTGCGACGAGGATGGTGGCGGATGGCTCAGACGGTAGACCAAGTATCTTGACCTTATTCGAGGAGATGGGAGGGTTATGTGAAACGAAGCAGTATTTCCCAATAGGGCAAAGACCCGCATATCTACACGGCACCGCACTGGTTTCTGTGCGTTCAAATACCACATATGAGAGGAACAGTTGGTATTTAGAACTGCAACCCTTTGGAAGCATACAATATTTCAGGAAAGAATGTCTCCAAGAGCCTCGCACAAATCCCCATCACCACTCGCTCGTCACACCCGTCTGCAGCGTCGCATATCTCTCCATCGCTTCCCGCGCAATTTGTGGCGTTAGCTTCCCATCTTCAGTCTCTGCAGCCATCGCCGCCATCACTCGAAAGTAGTCAATGTAGAATGCCGGAGTGAACGTGTTGTACATGACGAGCTCCTCATCCGAATCGTTCCCGAACGTATGTGGCGAGCACGTCGGAACGACAACATAATCACCCTCGTGCGCGGTTATTTTGGCGTCCCGGGAAGTGAAAGTGGCGGTACCCTTCTCGACGAGAAACGTCTCGTCGTGCATTTGATGCCAGTGCTGCGCTGGGCCGGGAGTGTGCGGCGGGACAAAAATGCGGACTGCGGACAGTCGACGGTCGGTGTTGCTGCCGTCTTCGAGGACATCTAGCCGCAGAGGGCCGATTTGGATGGACTCGTTGGCGACGGGCTCGTTGCGCTTGACAAGCGTGACGTTTGCATGTGGAGCATCGGATCTGGACTTTGGCGGCGGCATTGTTGCAGAGAGGTACCTCGAAGGGTGTATATATCTCCTGGGTGATGACGGTAGTGAGACTGGCTTTATCAATGTTATTAGGGGATACTCCGAAAGAGAAAAATGATGACAGCGGCTACTTGGTTATTTATATGGCACCAGAGAGGTCGGACGGAACGTCCGTAAGCTGCCGTAAGCTGCCGTAGGCAGCGACTTTGGCTAGCGGTGCCAACGCGAGAGGTTTCATAGGTCCGATGGGGGTTCCGACGTGGCTCGGTGAGCCCAATGGCCGGAACTTCATTAGCCTTGAAAATACATTCTACCTAGGTAAATCGTATGACTTGTTTCGGAACATTGCAATAACCGGTATCCATTTCAAACAAGATAATCAGATTTACATGCATGGACAATGCGAATGAGATTGAAGTCTCACGAGTCAATCATATGCTTTCTATTGTCTATTGAACCCGAGAGGTTCCCATAGACCTAAATCTCGCGCCTAAACTAGAGTCTCCGGTTCGAAGCATTCTAGTATTAATACTTTGTTTACTCTTGTATTTCAATTTTACACGGATTCAAAAGGGGAACGTCATGTGCGAATATGTACAAGTCTTCGAACCATCGTGGCTTTCAGAACTTTCTCCTGTATATATATCAAGCAATAGGTATTATTAGTCATATTCACCTCTGTTTGAGCCTTTTGAGCCGGACGGTAAAGTTGTCCGATATACTGGGGAACTCTTGGACCCTTGGAATGCAAAGCAACAAGCCTTGAAGGTTGATGTAGTGAAGACATAAGGAGGACTGCAAGCATCCATCAAGTATATAGCCTCTATATATCCCATATCCAACAGCCAGCGGTTCATAACGCATTGATAATTGAGCAAGCGCAGTTGACCCCCCTCCCTGCACCGCTTCTCTCACTTTGCTGCGGTTGTCCTCAGACGCTTCACAGAGCCCTCCCGCGAATCCTCATGAGAAGATACCATCCTATCTCGTTTTTTAATACGATAATCCTCTAGTATTTCTGATCTGTTCAATCCCTCATACAACGCCCACGCCGCAAGGGTCTTCGCGTCACGTGCTCCTTCTTTCCACAAATCCTCATAAGGCTTCACTCTCAGCGTAATCATCTCATCTTGTTTACGAAGACCAGTGAGTTTGCCTCTTAGATCCTCGATCTCCTGTCTGTCTAATTCCTTCTCCCATAGAAACAAAGCAATCGACTCATCACAGCCGCCAGGGCTGGGATACATTGCTTTCCGCAGGTTCGTCTCCGCGTGTTCCGAGTTCTTGAGTGCCAGCTCGGTCATGTTGACAAGCTCATCGGAGGGAATCTTGAAGCCGGTCTCTTCCTCGACCTCTTTTGCTGCGGCACCTATGAATGTGTCGTCTTCGATCATGCCGGCGGGTATTTCCAGAAATGCTAGGGAGCCGGCAGGAACGCGAGGTTGCTCTGTGAGAACAACGTAACGTTCCTCGCTCGAGTCTCTGGGTCGTAAAATCATCAAAATTCCCACGCTATCTCCTCGAAGGAACGCAATCCCAGGAAGAGACTTGGCACTTTTGGGCTTCGGCTCTCTTGATTCTGCCGGCGGCTCATCGCGCTCTATTGTCGCTTTCAACTTGACGAAGCCGATCTTAGGGCCAAACCGGTCCACGGATTGGATTTCAATCTTTCGAAGGCTATAAGGATATTGATTGAAGTTGTGGCCTATGTTGCCCTGCAGCAACAGGTTTTGGTGCAAAGTTTGTTTCCATTCCACGAAGGGTTTCCATTTTTTCAGGTCTTCTATATTGATTGTATCGGGCAAATCAATAGGTACTGACTTCCCAAAAAAGTCAATGCTACCATGAAGTAGCCAAGAACGTGGTCGCGTAGTTTGCTCAGCCATTGTGCTATTGAGCCTCCGTCTTTTCTTGAATGAGCGGTAGATGATGGGTCACGGGCTTTGTGGATTGCTGTAAAGTGTTTTGATTTTCGGATGCCAGGATTCAGGGAAACTCGCTCAAAATCTGATCTTTTATGAGAGGGAAATCAGGGTTTCCATTACTAGGCAGCAAGAGGCACAGTAGAGTCAGCCTTTTTACATATTAGATAGATACCTAAAGAGGGGTTGATCATACACACGACCTCAGGCAGGATCGTACTGGAGGGCAGCCTGCATTTTCAGGTGTGCCTTTCCGTCAGCGCTATTGACTGCACCATGCAGGCTGTCGGCTGTCAGGCTGATTCTGGCTCCCCATGTATATTATCCACATGCAGTCAGTAAGCACAATGCAGGTGTTTGGCACATGGCGGCACACTACCATAGTAAGCGCTAGGTCATGCACAGAATCAAAGCGTGAGTGGTAGAGGTGGGTCATTAGTGGGGTGTTGTGGATAGACGAGGACTCGGGATAGTGGTTGATGATGGTGATGATTGCATGGAACGGGACAGTCCTGCAAGGTGAGGCACATTCATTGGGTACTTCTCGGCGCATAGTCGCGCAGGAGTGAGGGGGTGCCCTGCAGCTGTACTTTACGACCCAGGTTGAGCATTCTTTCGACCAAGTGCAGCGGGAACTCGGGAGGCTGAAGATGTCAATATTGAGGTCCTTCCGAATTTATACCACACGTTAATTATACAGTCCACATTCCCCTTATAACTATGAACGGTGGGGCTTTGTTTGCGCTTTTCTCAGCACTCCTCAGATAAGTTCATTTTTCACCAACACTGCCAAGGCATATTTACAGATAATCAAGCAACTTGTCTTCGATTTCCAGAATATTATCGCTTATCTTTGCACCCCAGGTCAACAGAAGCATATATACACAACACACTTGCTGAATGTGGAGTACACAAACACTTCGCGAAGATAGTACTCATCGCATAAGGAAAGAAAAAGCAAGCCCGCTCTAGGCTTGAAGCACGTTCCCTCCCCAACATGCTGTGTGATAAATGCTGGGGTATGCTCAGGGGTCATGAGGGAAGAATATGGAAAGGAACCTATGAACTACACTTCAATCATCACATCAAACTTGAAGACCTGCAGAATTCTAAATCCTTGGACTGTGGAATTTGTCGTGTGCTCTGTCAGGAGTGGAACAAGGAAGAGGTCAAGACAGCGGACGATACATTACAACAATCGGATTCTCAGCCCGGTGTGAATGATAAAAAGGCAAATGTCAACTCTATAAAGATGGAGGCAGAGCAAGTTCCAGCAATAGATGCGTTCAGCAGCACGGCCAGCCTTTCAGTGGTCCGGGATCTTGATGAACATGGCCTCTTCCGCCTTGATTTCCGCCTTAAATGTGGCGACAGGACGCGAAAAAGAACATTTGTCCTCAAACAGACAGGTCAGTCAACTCCCGATGTCTCGATCACAGCAGCCATCTAACCACCGTGAACAGAGGATGCCGCGGCACCATTTAGGACTCCGATTTCCAAGACAATGTCATCTGATGAAGTGTACAAACTGGCGGTGACTTGGTGCAGAAAATGCAAATGCGTTGGAGTCAACTCACGGCCGGAGTGGTACCCTTCCCGTTTGATCGACCTCAAAAGACTCAAGGGAAAGGTACGAATTGAGGGTGGGCGAACCATTCTCAAAGGTCGTCAAGACTGGGAGACTTTGGATAACGAGGTTGTAAGGCTCGTGGAAAACGGTGATCGTGACTTTCCCTCAAAGGGGAGTAACCAATACGTGACCCTTAGCCATTGCTGGGGAACCCAACTCCCAACAATCCTGGACAGAACCACCAGGAATGATTTGACACGGGGCATTCCGATAAGAGATTTACCCAAAACTTATAAAGAAGCAATCCAGTTTGCAGCTCAGATGGAAGATGTTGATTGGATTTGGATCGATTCACTTTGCATTATCCAGGGCGACCCCGATGACTGGAGACAGGAATCTTCTAACATGCAAAGTGTATACGCAGAGTCTTTCTTAAATCTCTCTGCTGCGGCCGCCCATGACAGCACCGAGGGCCTTTACCGGAGCAGGATGCCCAAGACTTTGTGGGAGGACGAGGTGAATCTTAAAGTCGACGGGATGTACGGCTTGTCAACTAAACATGCCCCAACTGGAGTCAGCGACTCGGGCAGCCACCTTTCTACCAAACCGAGCATGCAATCAACAAAGTCCTCTTGCTTGTCTGCGATACTCAGATGGCTCAGGCTCGTGCCACCGAACCAGCCTCATATAGCTCAAGAGGGCACAGAAAATCGACTCGAAACTTTAGTTGACAAACCTGTCCCAAAGTTTGAAGGAGTTCGGAGGTGTATCTTGATCGATGTTTCCCACTGTGATGATGTTGTCAACAATGCTCCTGTCAATAAAAGGGCCTGGGTTCTACAAGAACGACTGCTAGCGCCTAGGGTGTTGCATTTTTCCAATGGGCAGATCGCCTGGGAATGCAGCGAATTCGAAGAATCTGAGGGTTACCCGGCCGAAATACCAAAATATGTACTGAGAGGCGACCGTATCCTGCGTAAGCCACTCAATAAAGGACTCAGACCTGACGAGCATGGACAAGAGCTGCGGAAACTAAGACTTAGGGGCGCGCCGGATCCCGACGCAAAACTCGAATCGGATATCCACGCCTTCGAATTGTGGTCCAGAATTGTGGAAGACTACTCGAAACTGGATTTGTCGCAAGGTAAAGACAAACTTGTGGCCTTGTCTGGAATTGCAGAGTTCATGGCCACGAATGTCATTGGATCGCAGGAATCCCGTGCAAGGTATTGCGCTGGGCTTTGGGAGAAATACCTGGCTAGTCAGCTGCTCTGGAAGGTTGAGCCTGTCTTCGTGTCACATGCCCTGGGGTTCAAGCATCCATCGAGACGTCCGAGAGATGATGATGGTCAACTCCTTTACCGGGCACCGTCTTTCTCGTGGGCCTCAGTCGATGCACAATACGGCAATGGAGTGACATACGGCGAGATCACGGACCAAGACCTGTTCATTGAGGTGCATGCTGGTAAAGACGCGGTCTTACTAGACTACAAAACCCCTGAAAATCTCATCCCTGAGAGGAAAGGTGTTTACGGCGAAGTAAAAAGCGGTCATGTGATGATCTGGGGCAAACTTCTGAAGATCGAATTGCGGAAGGGAGACAAAGGGCGATTCTACTGGCATCTTCTGGGCCAAAGCGAGACTTCTCGTCCCGAGAAGATAGACGAGCTGAAGAAGGAGGAACATCGGAACGTATATCTCGACTGTCCAGTGGATGATGGCGACCAGATTCTGGACAAGGACAACGTGTATTGTGTCCCAGCTGCCCTAGGGAGTAGGACAGAAGCCGAAGATTCGAAGTATATCGTCTGCTTGCTTCTACAACATGTTGCAGAAGACGACGAACGATTACCATCGCTCAAGGAAAACGACCGTCGCAGCGTATATCGTCGGATCGGATTGACAAAGTTGTCGACATGGGCGGACAAGCTGGCTTATCAATATATCGGCGATCTGCTGCCTATTGACAGAGACTTTCCATCGAGGCCGCACGACTATGGGAAGACCGGGGAGGGACGATCTCTGATACGTATCATCTAGACAGCGTGGTGTCACAATTTGAGTTGAATTAGGAGTACCAACCGCAAGGATTCTTTGTATCTGTGTTCGTGATTTCTACACTGACCAATAGACCCTCTCAATTGGCATGCTGTTAGCAAGGGACAACAGCCCAAACAGGCAGGCAATCTCGTCTTCCTGCATCTCGTATTCGAAGGATGCGTAACCTTGAAAAGATGGAACGGTTAAATGGCGAGAACAACAGCCAACTGGGGAGTTTCCATTTTTAGAAATGCTCATATATGATCAAAATTGTAGCGAAACATTGCGACACGGACTTAGCGACCAGGATCGCTTGAGCGACAGGTTTCGAAACTCATCTTTGCTTTCTTACGCACCCCTCGTCATCCCAAAGATTCTTTTACTGCCCACACCCATCGACGCAAGAGAAGGCCTAATTCGAGCTGTCGACGGGCATCATACCTAGGTACCGACAACCATGGTCGCCAAATCGGAAATGTAGTTTCCTTTTCCCTCGGCTATGGATATTATATTTGCTAACGTAGCGGGCAGCAATGTCGACGTCCTCGTGATAGGTGCCGGCCCAACAGGGCTGGGCGCTGCCAAGCGGCTTCAACAACTGGTCAGCAGCATTAATCACATATTCCTTATCTTCCAATCACTGACACCTTACCGAAGAACAATGCATCATGGCTCATTGTTGATTCCAATGAAACACCCGGTGGTCTTGCATCCACCGACGTCACTCCGGAAGGCTTCGTAAGTCATCTTCCTAGCTTCTTCGCAAACGTAATTAATTTTGACATCCGTAACCATCGTACAGCTATTCGACGTTGGCGGGCACGTAATCTTCTCTCACTACAAATACTTTGATGACTGTCTCAATGAAGCTTTGCCAAAGTCTACCGACTGGTACACTCACCAGCGCATATCTTACGTTCGTTACCGAGACCAATGGGTCCCTTACCCATTTCAGAACAATATCGCTGTGCTACCGAAGGAGGAGCAAGTGAAATGCCTGGACAGTCTGATTGACGCCGCACTGGAAGCCCGGACTCGCGATCCCACGGACAAGCCCAAGAACTTTGATGAATGGAACGTCAGAAATGTAGGAGAGCGTCTGACTGAGATTTTCATGCGTCCCTACAATTTCAAGGTTTGGGCGGTTCCGACCACAAAGGTATGTACCTCACAAAAAATCGAGCCCTGAGAATCACATAACCATAACGCTTGCTTCGCTTTCTTCAGATGAATGCCACATGGCTAGGAGAACGGGTAGCCGCTCCCAATGTCAAGATGGTCACGAGAAACATCATTCTCAACAAGGTGGCTGGTACTTGGGGACCCAATTCCACTTTTCGCTTCCCAGCCCATGGAGGAACCGGCGGAATTTGGATCTCTGTGGCCGGCACATTGGAAAAGAAGAATACCAATTTCGGTCCATATGCCGCGGTGACCAAAGTCGATGCGGATGCGAAAAAGGCCCACTTGAAAGATGGTTAGTGCATGACTTGCCACTGAGATGTTCCTCTACATTAGCTTACCACCGAGATGATAGGTACTGTCGTCACTTATGGCTCTCTCATCTCCACTATGGCCGTTGATCACCTCGCCGAGACCATGAACGATACCAGGCTCCAGCAGATGTGCAAACCTCTGATATATTCCTCCACGAATGTGATTGGTGTGGGCATCCGTGGATCACGCCCGGAGCGCATCGGGGACAAGTGCTGGGTGTGTCCAGATCTACTCATTGATCCCCCTTGTGCTCGGAGACTGTCGATCTGACCCAATTCAACAGCTCTACTTTGTTGAAGACAATTGTCCCTTCTACCGCGCTACCATCTTCTCCAACTACTCCCCATATAATCAACCGAACGAGCAGGTTTCACTGCCCACCAAGCAACTTGCCAACGGCCAGAAACCTGAGTCTTCAGATTCGCTGCCTGGGCCTTACTGGTCTATTATGCTGGAGGTTTCCGAGTCATCCTACAAACCAGTCAATCATGAATCACTTCTTGACGACTGTATCGAGGGGCTAATCAATACCGAGCTATTGAAGCCCGACGACGAGATTGTCAGTACTTATGTCCGTCGCTTTGACCATGGATATCCAACTCCTAGCCTGGAGCGTAACGAAGCGTTGGCAGAGATACTTCCCTATCTACAAGATAAAGAGATTCTGTCCCGCGGCCGCTTTGGGTCGTGGAAATATGAAGTTGGCAACCAGGACCACAGGTAAACCTTGGCTTCGTATACCTTACGCAAAACACAATTATGCTGATATATCACCAAGCTTCATGTTAGGTGTCGAGGCCGTGGATAGAATTCTTTGTGGAGGAATCGAGCTGACCTTGACAAATCCTGACTATGTCAACACACGTGCTAATACGGAACGGCGTTTGACAAGTACGAAGAGTAGTCACAAGTAAGGGGTGGTGTTCTGCTTTTGTTCTGCTCGTCACGAACACATCTCTCTGGGTTGGGGAGACCTGATCAAAAAGGAAGGGCCGAGGGCTCCGTTGGTAATCGAGTTCGGGTGGATATCGTGGAGTACGTAGTGCATATGAATCTGATGTCTTTGTTTCAAGCTGATTCGATGGATGTGATTTCATCGTCGATCGACTTTGCTCCAGTTATGACTTGTGCACTGTTCCATGCATGCACATGCCGGCCGTCCCATCTGAGGTTGTATAGATTTTATGATCACGGAGCACATGACTTTGTCAATATCTTACTGTTTCTGGATATTTGAAGCCTTCCAGATCAAGGTCAACTTGTTCTGGCAACCAAATGCGCAGGTCGGCCTAATTTCAAACATCATAGCAGAAGTTTTATTCCGTGCGACTGCATAATGAGATCTCGTAACTCTATTTCTTTGTATCTGTCGCACGCAAGCGAGCATGTCGCAGGCGAGTTGCTCGCGAAGCTATCCGGCATTTCCCAACCCGTATCATGACTTGTAACAGCATATGCAGCCAAGTCGAATACGCTGGTGGTGTGAAGACTGGATCCGAGTAAGAAACTTGGGCATGGCCAATAGCTCCAAGTGAGTTCTTTGACAGGTACGACGGACTTGAACTTGGGGCTAGTCCGGAAGTATGGCATGTGGTGGTGCACTGCACTGCAGACTGTCCAAAACGGAAGTGCGCATTGCGGGTCCGCTCGAAGATAAAAATTATACCTTGGAATGGATCTTTGAAACAGTTCATCCAACAGTCAAAGCCAATTAGATTGAAACAGAAAGTCGATGCGATGTAGTACTCGCAATTGATTGATCTTCAGTGTAAACTTTATCGGGCAGACGAATGAACTCCTACATATTAACAATATAAATGGCGTCTGCTGGAATGCTTCGACGAAGGCGTAATGATCAAGGAGTTACTGCTATCACTTCCCAAATATTAAGGAAAATTCTCTGGCAAACCTTTTTAGTTGAAGGATAAGATCTGGAACAAAGAAGAACGAATATGGCAGGACCATCTCCAGAGACAATTCCTGGTCCTACCAGGGTCATTATCGATGTTAAAAGCGACAAAGTGGACGACTGGAAAGAGGAATACAAACAATTTCTCCTGAGTGTCAAGGACTCAAATGGTTACTTTCGATATCGTTGGGGACCCTGGTCCGAGGACATGTCAAAGCTCGAGATCATTGCCAGTACGTTTCTATCTCAACGATCTTTGACCCTCTGGACTCCTCAGGATGATCCTTGACAAACAAGGAACAGACGAACTAACATCCGGAAACTAGCTTGGCTGCCTTCCGAGAATTTGACGACTTTTGGCTCTTCAGAGCATCATCAGCGTGCTGTGGATGCTATCAAGCCGGTTCTGAAGGAAATGCCAGCCAAGTGTCCAAGGTTCGACTTCGATTTGAAAACCATGAGGCCGCCTCCACAGGAAATTGTCGACTGTGCAGTTTGCGAAATCATCACCGTTTCTCAATTTACTGGTGATCCTGCGGCAATGGCTGAACAGCTAAAAAAGGCAGAGTCTAATACTGGATGTCTCGCAACTCACTCAGGAGTAGCTGCTACCAACACCCCAGACAAAGGCACCATTTGGCTTGGGTTCGTGGGTTGGACGAGCGAGAAGCTCAGTCTGGCTGCAGACAAAAGTACTTACATTCCCGCTGGTGTTGGTGAAGTGGAGAGCCATCACACCAATTTCAATTTCCCTATCAAGGGCTTCAGTGTCACCAACCCAGGACGCTAAGATAGGTAGATTAAGTATAGGGGACATAGGCATGAGTAGCAGCCTCGAATAAAAGAATTGATTCGAAACTTCAGTATCTGTGTTGAATATACTATACTGTTCCAGAGCTCCGCCCGAAAAGAAGATGTGAAAATTACTCTGCAGTAGCTTGACCTAATGAAACTCAAACAACAAGTACCTCCACAATTAAGCCGGATCTACAAGACTTCCTATAACGCCGTTCCTTATATCTGCAATGGTGCTCATTCATCCTTAACTCTCCTACCTAGGTCCTTGGTTGATATGCTAAAAGCCTCTGGTAGAAGTGTAGATTCACATCATTATATGAGAATAAATTTGTTGAATTCATACTTAATCCGTGCAAATTCTTTTTTTCCTTCTTTCAACAATTTTTTTGCTTCAAATATGAAAAAATGAATCAGAATTCTTATTCAGTAAGTATTCCCCCAGTACAGAATCAATGAGTTCGTCTTACGTTTCTGTCAACCTGGAACGTATAAATTTAAATTGACTCCCAAATCGAAACTGCGGCTGACGGGTCCTTTTTGGATTCTTATATGCTACAGTTGTGATAACAATCTGAGATTCAAATTAGGAAACATCTCTAAACGACACTCGTACCTCTAGTGGCTTCTAACTACTGTAAAATTAAATGACGAAAGGTCGAAGACCCTACCCGGACTGAAGCCACCCTAAATCAGTTTCTACCGATTAGTTTGATCCCAGGGCATCCACTGTGACAGTACAAGTGTATGCTCCATTGGCGTCTGGAACTAGGTCGAACAGTCCATAACGAGGTGTTTTGGTGCTGCCAAGTATTAGCTAATTGATCCGCAATGATACCCGGGGGCACATACCTCCACAACCAAGTTCTCAAGTTTAAATTGAGACAGTTTTCCGCCAACACCTTGACCTTTTCCCCATACGGAGTGTTCTTGAACCGTTTCAGAGCAGCTTCGTGGGCAACGGTAAGGGCAGAGACCTCTTTCTTCAGGCACTCCCATGAGCGCTGCATACCCTTCCCCACGTCACCTTCAGCTAGAATAACGACCAAGTTCTCCAAGAAACCACCTCTCAGTTCTTTTCGAACACTGACCATATCATTCACGAGCCACGTGACGGTTACAGATGCACGATAAAGCTCACGCATCTCCGGACTCTCGGAAATCTCTGGTGGATTGTCCTCCATGCCGTTTGCAAACTCGAGCATCTCGTTCACCTGGCCGATGCAGCTGGATCCGTAACGATAAGCGAGATACTGTTCTTCTGTCGGGAACACTCCCTGGGCTCGTAACTCGGCTTCTCTCCTGTAACCTTCTAGTGTAACCCAGGCCTCGTGTGCTATACGTCGGCGATAAGCCTCGGTGCATGAGGATGAAAGAGACTTGGCAAAGTCGGCGAAAGAGGTGACCACATCATAATTGACGTAATTCACACCCTCTGTGCCTCCTTGACGAAGACCAAGGCTGCGCTCAACAAAATCCTGGCACTCGTCGGTCAAGACCTGAAACCTTTTGGCGTCGAAGCTGGTGGGCGTTGAGCACTGGTCTATTTCATCATCTACAATGAACATCCAGACCTGGAAGGACGTGAGAGCTTGGAGCCTTTCCGGTGATGCCCATGGATACCAGCCAGCCAACTGCTCCGATAAGCGAGCATTATTTAGTCGTTTGCGAACCGACGGGGTGACCGCATGGCTGAGTCATAATCAGATAGTCAGTCATAAGTCTATGAGATTTATGTATTGTGTGAGGTGAGAGATTCTTGAATCTTACTTCACAAGGAGACAATGCAAAGAGTTGGGTATGGGGCAAAAGATGATTAAGGACATATTGATTGAAATCTCAGCCAATCATTAGGGTGAAGCCCAAGGACAGAACTTCGACTTACGTCTGAATCATTTGCAGTACTCTGGCATCAATAGCGCTTGCGTGCGGGCTAAGATCCTGTGGCCAGCCCTGCATCAATTTGCTAATGTCCGGCACGCATAGTGTTTGCCCGTTCAGATTCGCCAGCATGCATTCGCGTACGGACTTGGTCTGAGGCGGCTCTGGGCCAGGCACTTTCGTACGATGGACCGGTCCGGTATATGCTGTTGAAGTGATGGTGTCCATGATCTTCGATATCTGGTTGATACCAACTAAAGTTGAATTGCCTTGAGATGGAATTAAGAAATGCAGCTATATTTGACTACGACGAGTCGGGACAATGGTAAGTCTACGGGGACATTGCACATTTTATATCTGTACCTACCACTGAGGTTGTACGTGTCCCTTGACTGGACTCATTTTCTCTCAGAAGCTTCCGGGCAGAGGCTCGGCGACGCAGCTTTCCATGGTAAACGTTCATTTCTCTGGGCATCAAAACTTTGCGAATGGAACCTTACATCTTGAACCTACCCTCCTCGCTCTTCTTCAGGTGGAAGTTTCTTCCATCGGAGTAGTCTGTGAGTATAGTATATTTTCACGATATGTCAAAGAAAGGTTCAGCAGAAGGGTCCATCGGATATGCCGGTGTACAGGTAGATATATACCTAGAAGGACCATACCTTCCGAAGGTGATCCCTTGCGAAGGCTACAAGTCTCGCAATTTGTGTAAATGTTTGTTAAAATAATATCGCAATGCTTGTTCCAATATCCTACGTCTACCAATCGCAGTCTGCCGCTGTCACATTGCGTGAGGCCAAGATACTCGGATTCATATTCTATTCCGCCTGTATGAATCTATCCCCAGTGGACTTTTAAAGTTCGTCGGAGACCGTGCACTATGGTCTCTTGACATCTCGGAGTTCCGGGCCGGCGGCCAATTACACACAGGGCGTAAGACCTTGGGATATCATTGGTTCAGGAATCAGGGACAGCTCAAGAAAAAGCAATTCTGGAATACTGCTGATTCCGCTGATTTCGAGTTTCAGTAGATGAACTTGGCATATGAGTTGGGATGACCGGGAAGTCCGCCTATAGATTATTCCACCATCTTTCGAAAGCTTGGTGGAGCTCAATCTCAGGCTCACTCACTTGATGCTTGTGTACAGCTAAAAGGACGTTGGTGAATGTTAACCTTCATTCACGGCAAAGGAGTTTGGTACTACTACTCTTTGAGGTGGTGCATGGATGGTTTGCCAACCTGTCGCGCGTTGAATCTTACCCGTCCAATCGCCATTGGCTCTAAACCTTCCCATGGCCCTCCTCCGTTGTGATGGCCCGTACTAATCGTGCTGACGCACATTTGCCAATCAAGACCTAATTAGTACGTAGAAGATATACAGTCGTCACTCCATGACTACGTACTGTCTTCAATTCCTTTACGAGTATGGAATGGGCCCGGGAAAGCCGACCACGGATCTCATCTTGAAAGTGTATAAAGTGAGTATTTATGGCCATGTAAGTAAATATGATTTTAGCTTTTCCCCAGCGGGACTCCGGACAGAATGACCTCTCTTACTTGTGGACGACCTGACCTGTTGTTACTGTTCAGATATCACAAGATAGCGACAAAATATCACAACACAGCATCACTTTCTTGAAAATGGACGTGGTTGCGATTCGACAAAGCCTCACTCGAGATTTGATGCGAGAAATAAGATTTTCTTTCCACGTCGAAAGAAACTTTCAAGGCAAAGGGTGCTCGAATAATTCCGTGTTTGGTAGAATGATGAGCGTCGGACGACATCTGCCACTATGTCCATGCCTGGGCGAAAATGGATGGAGGCAATCATTTCCCGAGGCTTCGGACCTCGCAAAGAGAAATTACGACTTTGTCTGATTGAGCAATAACGTTGTAAATCTGCTTCACATTAAACGTGAAACCAACATGATAGCAGACCCGTGGACCCCCAATAGGATTCTATGATTAGCAACATGCCACTGGGTATAACATGTCATGAAGGAACGTTTTCAAAATCTGTTCTGCCAAGATCTATCTGCAACTACCGCTTAGAATATCACTTACAGAAACCACCGCAATCCATAGCCACCACAATGGCTCCGTCAGCGATATCGGCAAACGGGCACGATGATTTCAAGAATTCTAAAGAAGTCTTTCACCCTCTCGTCCTACCGCCAAAGGTAGACAAGGCCAAATTCACCGATTTCGGTAAGTCAACATTCCCCTTTTTGTTATTTCTATATTCCACAGAAACTTGTGTAATGCAACGCTCCCAGCTCTCGTCTGGTTCTAATCATGAGCAGCTCGAAAGGTTGTCGGTATCGTCGGTCGCGACAATTTCAACATCATTACAGCCACTGACGTGGCGCGTCACGATGCCGATGATGCCGATGTCGATTTTGGCAGTAGTTGCCACACTCATGACTTCTACCGCTCGTTCGATATCGACGATGACAACAGCCTCCCAAAGGAGCCAGAGACCGGTCTCAAGCTCATGGGTTCGGCACTGGTGCACCCACGCAGCGCCCAGGACGTTCAGTCGATTGTCCAGCTCTGCAATGAGTACATCGTCCCAATCTGGCCCATCAGCACGGGTCGCAATCTAGCTTATGGTGGCTCTGCACCTCGCGTGCCAGGATCACTTGTCATGGTCATGGGGACGCACATGAACAGGATTCTCGAAGTCGACGTTGACTCTTGCACGTGTATTGTCGAACCAGGCGTGACTTTTATGATGTTGAGTGACTACCTGAAGGAGAAGGGTATCACTGACCGTGTCCGCGTTGACTCGTCTGTTCTTGGCTGGGGCTCCATGATTGGAAATGCCTTGGATCGTGGAGGCGGCGCTTCTCTTTACGGTGATCGCTGGGGTTCACACTCTGGTATGGAGGTCATCATGCCTACAGGTGAACTCGTCAGAATGGGCATGGGAGCCGTACAGGATCCCAAGGGCCGCAAGCAGGCCGAGCAAGGTGTACATCCAGCTGATCAAGCTATCAACACTGCCTTCCCGCTGTTCATGTACGGTTGGGGGCCAATCAATAATGGCCTATTCTCGCAGGGCAACAACGGGATTGTGACTAAAATGGGATTCTGGGTGAGTGACTTTGGTCCACACCATCTGTTGTTTGTGCTAATTATATCGCAGTTGATGCCAACACCAAAGGGTATCACACCCTTCTCTGTTACACTTGAGAAGGAGGCAGACCTTGCGGCTCTAGTTGACGTTATCCACCCACTGGTTTTGGTAAGCCCCACACGAAGCCTAGTCCCTTGAGTGAGCTCTGATAGCATTCGGTAGGACGGAACATTGCAAAGCTCAGTTAGTCTTCGCAATCTCCCACTCGAAGCTGGGCATTACGGCCCACGGTCTTCCTGGACGAATGCCTCTTTGAATGAAGTTATTCCTGAGGAAGACTTCGACAAGATGGCAAAGAAGCTCGAAACTGGACGCTGGCTGTACATGGGTGCTGTCTATGGAAGTAACAAGGTTCGCGAAAGCATCGTCGAGGAAATCAAAGCCGCCATGGCCAAGATTCCCGGCAGTCGATGGGTCACCTTGGACGAGCGTCCAGATGAACAGGCCCTCCTTCGTATCAGAACCACCGAACTCCAGGGCATCGCTTCGATGGAAGAATTCGCCTGGATGACGAAATGGCTACCCAATTGTTCCGTCATCATGATCGCTGCTATTTCCAGGTTTGACGGCAAATCTGTTTGGGAGCAATACTCGTTGGCCAAGAAGTATTTCGCTGAGGCTGGCATCGACTACATGAGTCATTATGTGTCCTATTTCCGGACATTTCGTAAGTATTTGTTCCATGACCCGCCTCTCATGGCTACCTACTAATTCAACCAGACAACGTCTGTCTCATTACGTACGACCGTAAGCATCCTGATATGCCTAAACGGGCTGCATGGTTGGCGAGGACTTTAGTCAAGGTCTGGAAAGAGAACGGCTGGACTGTCTTCCGCACCCACGTTGGCTTGATGGATCAAGTTGCAGACATGTTCGATTTCAACGATGGTGCCTTGTGGAAGCTGCATGAGAAGATACACAATAAGCTCGATCCCAACGGTATTCTTGCTCCTGGTAAGAGTGGTGTCTGGCCTGAAGGCTATGACAAGAGCCAATGGGTTATGGGCAAAGAGTATATGTGATAGGGCAGTGGATTGTCTCAGCCTAGACCGTTTACGAAAATTCAGGAACGCAGACTTCTAGGCATGCTACGGGTATGTATATTCTATAAGCTGCCAAGGTACTGTGGCACAAAGTTTGAGACTCTTTGAGATATGGGTACAAATGACACATGAAAATCACCCGGATGCTAAACAGAAACGTCGCTTATAAGCTCTGTGATTGAACTGTGAGCATTCAGATTTCTCGACCCTAACGAAGATAAATTTTGTACACGTTCCAACCCTGTCGTATCGCATCTATCACACCCTCCCCATCCATCACTCCGTGTAGATACGCCTCCCCGCCAAAAGTCACACCCCAGTCCGGTCGTTTGCGAATCACAAATGGCACTTTACCACCACGAGCTATTATAACAATATCACCTTCTTTCACACCCCTTACAGCCAAGCCCATCCGACCTTGCTTAGTAAGAAAGAACGACTTGTTGACACATTTCGCGTATGCAGGAACACCGTATTCCCTCACCCAGTCATTTCGCATAGGGTCATCTAGGATTTTCTCTACACTTGGTGGAGGTCGACGGCCAAGGAGTGCTTCGTAACGTTCACCAAAGTCCAATGGCAGTGGTCGTGGATTACCTTGCACTCCGCTATCACAGCTGAGAGTCCGCCAGAAGGCGTCTTTGCGACCCCCAACAGAAGTCTTATATGCGTCAGGCAATTCGTCTCTGGTCTCCAGTGCTAGTCGCTCCCAGGCTTTCAACGTCTCTAGAGTAGCCCTGGCTCGCTCTGCCTTGATTTTCTCCGCCACATCTGCATCAAACCCTTCATACTGAGGGACTACAGGCATTGGCTCGACGGCACTGACGACGTCGCACAGGCATCCGTAGAGAACTAGTATCTCTTGTTCTCTGATGGTTGACCAGACGAGTGTGGCCTCTTCCGCGGTGAGCTTGGAATCCCAGACTAGTG
Source organism: Gnomoniopsis sp. IMI 355080 (assembly GCA_027946555.1). Taxonomy (NCBI): domain Eukaryota; kingdom Fungi; phylum Ascomycota; class Sordariomycetes; order Diaporthales; family Gnomoniaceae; genus Gnomoniopsis; species Gnomoniopsis sp. IMI 355080. The sequence continues at coordinate 119,630 of JAPEVC010000050.1, read as the reverse complement.
TTTCCCATTCTTGCCCCACTGCACTGATATTGGCCTTGTACTTACAACCAACAAGATTCTGAGTGAAATCGAGTGAAGTAAGATCTGGGACCCACGATGGGAGTTTGAGATCCGCTGTCTTGTTCTCCTTTGGCAAGACCAAACTCAGACACATGAGGCCCTCGGTCTTTAGTGAACGCACAGTCACGTCGATTATCACTTCGCGTAACGGCCTGTCATAGTCCGCCCTGAGACGTTCCCGATCTTCGTGAGTCGAAAGTCCAAGGACACCATAAATCTTGTCATGCGGAACAGTAGCTAGGAGGCGCGAGCTCATTGAAGCCATCCAGGAAAATGGAGATGCCCCTCCCTTCGTGACAAGCTCGCTTCGACTGATCTCCCAGTTACTCAGGCATGAGACAAAGCGGACATTCTCGAAGGGCATATTTTTCCGCCACATGGTAGGCCACTTCTTGTACGATTCGTTGTGCAGTTGTTTGAAGACAACAAAACGTTCGAATGGAATGTCTTTGTCGCCGCATCTCGCAATGGGGAGTTTGGACAGGAATGCTTCCTGCAGGATCCAAACTCTACTCCCTAATTTATTAAGTTTATTATCGATGTATCGATCAGTCGAAAGATCCACTCAAACCAAGTTCGTTGGAGTATCGAAATCACTGCTCGCAGGTAGCGGATATTCTGATTGAAGCGGTCAACTCCGAGGTCCTTTGCCTCCACACGATTTACGAAATCCATCCCAAGATCGCTGTCCCCCTCTTTTGGGCCCAGCCAGATTATAGTGCGCTCTGCAAGGGAGTATATCTGGCCCATAAGAGCGATCTGAGCTTTCTTCTCTTCCATGTCATTCTGGTTGATGCAGACTGCATCCACCCAAATATACCCTTCCTCACCGCATTTTCTGAACGATCGAAGTGCATAGAGCAGGTTCTCTCGTGCTGCAATGCTTTCTCCGTTTAGGATCATTGTGTTGTTTTCGTTGGGCATAGTGACTGTCGGCTCAGGTCCCCAGACGTAGGAAAGGGCAGTGTACGACAGTGGGTCAACTTCATTCAGTCGGTGAACGCTCAACTCGCAATGGATAAAGGAGGGACACCTAGGATCATGTTCGTGACACTCTGGTATCACCCGGAGTAATCGAATCTCATGTAAAGCCGGGTTGAGAGTCGAGTAGGTGGCCATCGTGAAACGGCTGTTGAAAAGATACCGCTAGACCAGAACTAAATCACGAACTGTAAGAGATGATGAAAGCGATTAGGATGGCTTGCGAGACTAATATATGGCAATGGGGAGACTCAGTCAGCGGCGTGTGATCATTGGGCGTATAGCGAATCAAGATCAGTCCCGAATCCAGCCATGTTCAGCTTGAACGACGTGTATGCGCCCTCGGCCTTGGCGCGCCAGACTGCCAGTCATATGCTAAGATCCTCAGCCACGCTGATGCACTATAGATGCTGTACCACGACGTTTGAGACATTCTCCTTACCTATATGATCTTGAGATCTATGAAAGCCACCTTCTGATACTCGGTTGAAGCAGGTGCGATCATTGTTTCAAGTTTGCACTCAGTGGTAAGTGCAGGGGAGGTGTTTGGTCTCCAAGTGAACAGATTTCTTCTTCTTTGGGTAGCATGTTCGAATTGTTCAGTTCGAGCAACGAAAAATAAGACCTTTCATATATCCTTCGAAAACTCGATGCACCTTGTTCCGAGTGCATTTGATAAGTCTTTCCTCTTCGTATGCGGTGAGTGTGTATAAGTGCTGGTGTCCTGGTATCCTCAAATTTATTCCTTCACCCTGATTTCACTCACTAGTCCAATTATAGCCCGTTGTTCTCGCTCGGTCAACTGGATATCAAATTCTTTTGCAAGCGCCTTGATCCTTTCCTCTTCATTCCTCAGTTTTGTCACAACTTCTTCTTTTCCATTCAGCCGTATCTTCAACACATCTCCGTGCAAAGCAACCTCTCCGACCAATTCTCCGTTATTTTGATCCATCAACATTCTATAGGCTACCACTTCCTGTACGAACCAGCTATCAGGCCTTGTCGAGACGAAATAGCTCATCATGGCGAAGTCCTCGGGAAAGAATTCTGTCTCCGTGAACGAATACATCTCCTCCCAATCAGCTTGAGGGTTGGACTTGACAGAATAGATCCACAGTCGTTGCGACGGGTCCGCTTTTGCTTCAACTGAGTGTTTGTCCAGGTGTTTGAGATCAAGCCGCCCTCTGGAGGAAAGAAGACCGCTAAAGTCGTGACCATCCTTCAAGAGGATTGGATGTGTGGGCTCTTTAGCCCCAAAGCCAACATCGACGAGGTATTTGGACTGATTAATGGTAACTATGTTTACCATATGACTCCTGCCGTCCAAAATCATCAGCATTCCATCGTAATGAATATCAAACGTTCACATTCGTCATGTCAATTTCTTCATCCCGCAAAGAAATAACAGCATTAACCATTATATGCTTACCATTTCTTATGTTTCACTCTTCCTCCAACACTAATAACATTATATCCTAAGCTTCTTAAGACGATGCCAAACAACGTATTAACTTCCATACAGTAACCGCCGCGAGAATTGACCACGATCTTTTGTAGCAAGTCTTCGGGGTCTAGAGACAAAAGTCTAGTAGGCGAGTAGTGTAAGGCAACGCTGTCGAAAGTGACTTTAGCTAAATGATGCTGCTGAAGGAGAGTCAAATTCCTCAGTCTGTCGTCCGTGAAGAGCCGTTGCCGGTCGAAGTGCAGGTGTTCGAAATACAGCTCGAGCTGTTGGGGTGTATACGTCACCATCATGAGGACTACCCGCAAGATAACAATAATGAGAGCACTGGTTATGGAAACAGGGTAGATGTTTTTCCAGAATATTGAGATTATTTCTAAAGGGTAATCTGTAGAGATGAATGAATATCTCAACGAGCCGAGACGGAGCTTCAACGTTGTAGTTTCTAAAGCGGGCAAATTTGGACCCGCGCATGCTTCGGGTAAAGACTATGGAGCTTTGATTACCTAATATCGGCCCTCTAACGACATCTCATCCTTGAATGCCGTGTTAACTATTAATTAGTCTCTACTTAGATCACTTTCCCTGAAGAAAACAGAATGGGTGCATTTGGCGCTGGCTATGTCCTTCATACAATTATTACTTATGTTGTTGATACATTACATGTGTTTGAAACATACGAATCCCTTGTTGCAGCGCTTTGTGCTTCAGCATCAAACTGTTACCAGCATCCGAAATCTGCACCTCGTCTAGTGCCATCGAAAACGCAGCCTCTCCGACTCCATTCTCTCCCTTGACCAGCTCTATTGCCTCTTTCAACATCTCGAGAGCCTCATCGAGCTCCGTTGCCCGGGAGAAAAGTTCTGAAAACCAAAAAGCTTTTCTTGCCGGTCGGTCTAGGTCCAAATGTCGAAGCATACATGCCTCTCTAAGGATATGCAGCCCCTCGGGAATCTCTCCTTGGCCTAAAAGGAGCTCTGAGAGACATAATCTAGCTTCCTGCGCCTCAGACACCCGAGATGTATCCAGACCAATGTTCTCGAGCTTGTCGCGCAGTACATCGTCTTTCAGGCCTCGCATTTCGCTAGGTGCGTATGTAATAAGGTCGACAGTACCGGGTACGTACGCGATGTATCTTGAACCCAACACTTGTGCACTTTGTAAGAAGGCGTCGGCGTGCTCCCACTGTCCCGAGTCCAGGAGCTTGATACCAGTTGACCACCAGTGGTTGATGGGGTGGTTGGAGCCCAACACAACACGACCTAATTGCGACAAGTGGACTGCAAGTAGACGGCAAACTTGTCGGGCGATATCCGACTTTGGATAGCCCCTACAAACAAAGAGCATGACGGCCAGCCGGTAGAATATTATTGGATGGTCTGCCACGAGCACGCCCTTGAGATAATCGAAAGCGGCATTTAGGTTGGCAAAGGCGACTTGAGGTTGGCGAGCTTCTGTGATATCACGAATCCCTTGGTCAAATAGATCGAAAAATGCCTCTTCGCACTGCATCTGGGCATTAGATGTACTAAGAGATGCGCTGGTTGTGTCGAGAGCTGCACGTATAGTGGTTGTCGCTGGAACTGTCCGTGCCCGGCGGTTCATTTCCTGTAGAAATACATCTCCGTAAAACAATGCGACCTCGACCGATTCCATGAGGTCCCCGGTGTAGAGTTGTCCTGGTACGGTTGACACGTTGCTGGCCGTCTGGATTTGTTTCCAAGAGGGGATCGCTGTTTCTCTTCTCTGACCTACGTGGCGTGCCACGCGACGGAGATATTTGGAGTTTTTCTCATCAGGCCAAAACCTGGACACCGTCTTCCCGGAAGCTAGTTGGACAGCTTCCTCCTTCCTCATGTTCTTGCGTATGCCCAATCTCCGAAGATGGCCTTTATAAGTCTTGATACTAATGCTCTGCTGTTAGCTTCGACGCAGTCAAAGATGGCGACTGTTTAGGTACTGTTCTAGCTACCAACCTTTTGTCGAAACCTTTTTCTCTTTTCATATACTCCTGAACCTGGATCATCGTCAGGTCCTGATCCCGACTAGATGAGGTCAATATTGATTCTACTACTGTAGTCAGGAGGCAAATCCTCCTTTCCACTTATGCCGTCCACGGGATATTTGTGATATCGATGTGTGAGAGGCAAAGTAATCAAAGCTGTATCGAGAAGTGAGAGAGACCATTTTACAGAGATAGGGGTAGAAAAAAGAACGTCTGAAGGCTTACTAAAGCTGAATGATTTGCTCTCGATGCTGATCCCATTCGGCATCAGCAAAATTGTACTGTATAACCTTGACTCCTGCGGGCGGATTAGGCCTTGCAGACGAAGCCAGGTTCTCAGTACTGGAGGAAGTATGGGAATTAGAGCTGCCGATACATGAGGACGACGAGGGTCGAGAGGGCAATGGCCTGGTATTAACCAGAGAAATATCCATGACAGCATGCATCTGCATTATTGATCAAATAGAGAGTCTCTTCGTTTGGAAACCTCTGGGCGCATTATTTCATACGGGACACGATGAATAATTCATTGTGTCGACTCCGCAAACCACATTCCTGCAGCGGCGCAGACGAAGGTCGATGGACCTCTTACCCCTGGCCCCACATTTATTTATTATCGCCTGGGCGGTTATATCACGGTACATGACTCGGACATCCCGGCACTTCACGTGGTTTCACCAAGATCACGTCGGAAGGATTCAAGATCCGTAAGATACTTTATTCCTCGAGAGGAATCCTGCGAGTTTGTCAAACGACCCTTCACTCCGTGTAATGTTAGTTCTTAAATGTCGCTCAAAGCGATTGCCCTTCACGACAGCCCTTCAGGATAGCCCTTCAAGCCAGCCCTCCCAGCGGATGCTGAGTCCGTTGTCAGTGTCTCTGCGGAACTCACTCGCAGCCGCTGCTTTTGGACTACTTATATATATTTCCACTATAGCACTTTGCTAGCGCAAGAATTTCACATAGAGAACCAAAGCCTGTGATTCTTCTCTACACGTATTAAACAAGATACGAGTTTAGTTGTTTTCAATGTGGCTTTGAGTACCAAGGTCCAAGGCTATTTCTCGCAGTTGCGTTTCTGCGAGACGAGAAATCGAAGAGACATAAGAGGTTGAAAGGGAAGCCCATCAACTTGACGCAAACTATAGCAACTCAGCCGTAATGGCAGAACTGAACTGATTCTGCTGATCTGATTCATTATTTATACGCAATATGAGGTAGTCGAGAGGCTGAGTAGTATACATACTTTGCATTCCGCGTTTAGACCAGGACACTTGTCGCTATTTAAGAAAAATAGATACTGTAGTATCTTATTGTGGACCTGATCTTGCTCCAGAAGCACTTCCTTCAACTTGGCATTTAAATTTGCGCAGGGAAAGCTTTGAGACCCAAGACCCTCCTGGATATATAAGACAAACCTTGATTTTCTGTTACAACGTCAGGCATTTCATAGTATCACAATTACCCATCGATGTTTGCAGTGATGGCAAGCCATGTCGTCGGAACAAGGTTACATGGGTACCTTATGGGGCGACCAGTGTGGAGCAGTACATATTACATAATCAGCTCACTCCACTTTCCCCAGCTTTATTTCCTGGCAACGGATCCGGTCTCGGAAGTCTTCCCGAAGCAGAACAAGGTTGTAGAACAAAGCAAGCGAAGAAGATGGCCGGATCAGATATTCCAAGCTGCCGTTGGGGCATCATCAGTAAGCTTGCGATGCCCAATCCGGCCTCCACCGTTCAACAAGTCTAGCTGACCATTCCACCCTAGCCACGGGCTTAATCTCGTCCTGGTTCGTGGCGGACTTGGCGCTTCCCCGTCCAGACGCCAAAGCAAAGCACATCATCCAAGCAATTGGGTCCTCGTCCATCGACAAGGGCCAGGACTTTGCTTCCAAGTATCTAGCCAATGCTCCTATCCAGCCGTCCATCTATGCGAGTTACGACGCGGTCTATGCTGATCCCAACGTGGACTGCGTCTACATTGGCTCTCCTCACGGCTTCCACAAGCGCGATTGCCTTGCTGCCATCGCTGCGGGGAAGAATGTGCTCTGTGAGAAGGCCTTCACCATCAACGCCCGAGAAGCCAAGGAAATATTCGATGCTGCCAAAGAAAAGGGTGTTTATGTCGCCGAGGCCATGTGGCTTCGCCATCGGCCCTTGGTGGCTGACCTCAGAAGACTGATGTATGAGGAGAAAGCCATCGGGGAGGTTTTCAGGGTGTCCTCTGACTTCCAGATGTATGTGGACATCGCCGCTCTCCCTCCGACCTCGAGATACAAGAATATTTCACTTGGAGCTGGGTCGATGCTTGACATTGGCATCTACCCCTTAACATGGAACATTCTGATGCTCGATCCGAATCCCCCAGAGAAAGCAGAGAATCCTACAATCAAAGCTGCACAGTCCTTCGTCCAGGGCATCGAAGTGACCACCAGTGTTCTTCTCCACTATCCAAGCAGTGGGCGTCAGGGCATCATCACATCGACAACAGAGCGGAAAAATGGCGACACCAAGGTTGTCGCCGTGATCGATGGAACCGATGGGTTCATTGAAGTCGAGGGCGGTGCTCCTTCTCATCCAACATCATTTACCGTCTATCCAAAGTGGACGGGTGCGGACAAGCCCCAAGGCGTGAAGCACGATTACAAACAAACCGCTCAGGGTTTCATTTATGAGGCTGATAATACAGCCCTAGATCTCGCGGCCGGCCGGAAGGAGAGTGCGGTCATGCCTTGGTCGGAAACAATTCGTGTTATGGAAATTATGGATGAGATCAGGAGGCAAGGAGGGACCAGGTATCCTCAAGACGACGTTTAATCCAGTCGCATGTGGACACCCTGGGCTCCGGCGATTGGACTCCAATAACCTACATAGATATATTTCGAGATAGCATTAACTCTATTGTCGTCGGTTAGATGGGGGTCACGGAGTAGATGCTACGGTAGTAGTCGATGAATACAAACGGGAAACATCCATTCAAGTATGGCTGATAATGACCAACCAACCATCGTAGACATACTTCAAGAACATCCCTCACGTACAAGGAAATGATAATTCTCATGAAAATTTTCACTCTCGTCTCATTGGATGATTTATTATTGCATAATATTATTTGGTTTGTTAAATGCATTCGTAAATTTGATGGTGGCGACACAAAAAGACAACTGCATTATACCTCTGTCGATTACAAGTTACCAGCAAGGAGGGCAGCACCACCAAACAGCGCACCCAGTCCCATAGCAGCCGTCTGAGCCGGGGCAAAAGCGCTGCTGCTCGATGTCTCTGAAGCGCTGCTTGATGCCGATGAGGCCTCACTCGCAGCAGCGCTCCCAACGGACGAGGTTGCCATCGCAACGCTGCTGGAGAGGCTAGAGAGCTCAGACGAAAGAGAGCTAGCAACGGACCCAGTAGCTGTGGAGAGCTCAGCGCTGATGGAAGAAGCGCGGCTTCCATAGGCGGAGGTGATAGAGGACAGCTCAGAAGATTCCTTGCTGCTCAGGGAAGCCAGAGCACTGGAAACGGCGGAAGAAATAGACGCCGAGTTGGTGGAGGACATCGTGGACGATGATGAGGACGATGAGCTAGTGCTGGAGCTGGAGGTCGACGTTTGAGCCTTGACATCGTGATGTTAGTATTAATCACCCGGCTCGGTAGGACTGTCGGAGACGGGATGTTGGCAACTTACCATGGCCACGGAGGCGAAGGCAACAATCAAGGCCGTGAAACGCATATTGCTGGCGGTGAGAGGGATTTGGTAGATGTCGTCGACGAGTGATACTGTGCTTGATGAAATGAGAACGTCTATACCTGGTAGTGTGGTAGCTAGCAAGTTGGAACTGTTCTTCACACAATAGAAGTAGGAAAATCGGTAAAGTCGCATGAGACCTCAGTCCTTCTTATAGATGGGACATTGGGCAGTACGCATGTCCGTGATACCCGACGTCAACGCTTGTGCATTTTCAGGTTTGGCTGATCTTTTCTGGAGCCTGTCAGACCGTAGTCCTCATTCTCTTGGACACTAATACTAAGTCATCTAGCCATACAACAACTGGTCCTGACTACTAATCGAACGGAGCTTAGGATCCAGGCCTTGAGAGCTACCCCCAGCTTTGGCTGCCGTAGACCCGCACGGGTCACACCTCTTATTGTTTTGTTCGAGCCAAGAATTCGCTGCGATAGACAAAGGTCCAATTTTTGAAGGGCATTGTCATAAAGTCGTGTTATGGCTGAGAGGAAGTATTCTTCCTGTGCCTGGCTAATTTGGTGCTAAACCAGAGAGAAAATCATACATAATAGATTCTACCTTAGAGGCTACTAATCAAGCAGGGGCATGTTGCCACCAGCCACTTTGACCAATTGCCAGGATCCTTTTAGTGGGCGATCCGAGCCGGCCGTCTTTCCAAGGTTCTTATGCGTTAGTTGACCGGGTTTGGGGAATGCCACGTTAGCCACGTAGGCACTGGTGTTTCGCAATGGTCATGTATTCGTATCCGCCCCAATAAGTACGCCTATGGTGCGCTGTACAAGGATCAAAGCTCGGGCGGACTTAGAAGGACCTTCACGGAACCGCCTTTGGTAGGATTAGCTTGACTCTGTCATACAATGACGCATTCCCTAGGTTTGTAGAGTGATAGACTATTCGCATGGTGAAGATATTCTCAACGCGAATTTATGATATTAATAAAGGTTATATCTCCTTGAATATTCCAGTTTTTTCACTTTCCGCTTGCGTTTTCCCATAGCACTGCTGTACTGAAAGGCTATCCAGTGCTCCGATTCCCGGTTTTAGCTATGCCCGGCTTGGGTAGTGCAGCGATGTTAGTGGACGTTCCTAAGACCGGACGAAGGTGATCAATATCTTTACTAAATCTCAATTGGAAAGATGAAATTGTGCTAATATACAGGTGATGACTTATCGAAGAGATCGGTGGCGGCGGGGTGAAGGCGTTGCTCGGAGTTACGGCAAGAGATACACGGTGTACTAACTATACTATAGCTAAGTCGAGACTAGACCATGCAGTAGTTGACATGGCCTAAAGGCCTAGTCTAACCGCAAGTCCAGCTAGTTGTGAAGGTCCTATCAGAACACTTCCAGATGAAACAACACTTATATAGAGCTTGTTTTTTGAGAAGCTCCAGATTACTACTTCTTTCTACTAAGCTGATTGCGAGCTCCTCATAGCTGGATCGATTACCTTCACCGAGCTTTACCGACGAGGGCATATTTCTAGCTCCGAAAAGCTTACGAATAACGTTGACGGGGCACTAACATGGCATTTATATCTTTACACTCGATGTATGAATGCATATTTGTGAAACGTGGGTTAGGCCTTTCCAAAACCGAAGGATTGTCATTGCGGTTTATGTTTGGCACATACCACCTTTCGCGTGACGGAGATCTGGCCAGGACAGCCTGGGAGGTTTGGCAATCAAAGAAAATCATATAACGAGGGAACTCACTAGTCCTGTACATTTCTTTTCACAAAGGACGTTAAAAAAAAACCAGGAAAGACACTGCGTACGTATGAACATGTCCATCCTTATGATTATCTAAGTATTATAACGGGGCTTGCAAACAACAATGGGAACATGTTGCTCAAGAATTCCCAAGAGTGTTTAATAGTGTTCAATATGTCATCGAATCCCTTCGAACATAACGACAGCATATATAAAAAGGGAACACTGAATATACAGATGTATGCAAGGAGACGAAACTTGATACCCGATCATCAGTCCGGAGGGAAACGATCCAAGCTTGAGAAGCGATCAATGCTATTATAAGAAGGTACCTGACTAGTGGAAGAGATGTGAGCAGCAGCCCAACACACATCGAGGACTGTGCTATGGTTGTCCAGGCACGTTGCCCTAGACCAACCATAAGCTTCATTTAGGGTGGCAAGTATTGACCAATACTTGATCGACAATACTTGTCTCGTGCGAGCCAGTGAGACTTGAGACATGGCGTGTGTACCAAGCATTATACTGTTGGCACCACGTGGAAAAGTCGGGTCCGAGCAGGTTCGCATTTGCAGGCTACCTTGCCAGTCATCAATGGCACTTGAAATTAACTAAAGACTTCTGTTGAATTAGTGGCTATACAAAAGACAGCGAGGCGAAGGCGTCTGTCATTACCATCAATATCGATTATAGGACATCTACGGTGCCTTGTTGATGTGCTCAAATAATGGTTATGAAGTTAGTTGTCACGGAAATACAGATGGATCAAACAAGATGTGTACTCGACAAAATCACGGTCATACTCCTGGACTCGCGTATACTGTGACTTCCATCAACATACAAAGCGTGAATAAATCTGGGAGTATTTAGTGTCAGCTCCAGCGTGTAGCTGCTCGTGCTTTGATGCACTGATCCTCTTAAGCTTCTAAAGTCGAGTCTCGTCTCGGTGTAGATGAGACCCGAGCATCCCAGCTAGGCCCCACCTGCAACGATCGTTTCTGAAGTAAATGGGAGTACATATAGAACTACAATCAAGCTCTATGCTGTGACTATCCTTAGTGGGCTTCTACCCAAGTCTGAGATACCTTTGTAAGCCTGTCTTAGGTGAAAGTGAAGATGTGCATGCCCGCTGCCGCGAAAAATCTCCTGTTTTGCTTGCATTGCCCGCATTCACCCTTAAGCAATGACAAAACTTTGCCTAGCAGTCAACGCAAGAATCAGAAGCCTTGTTTCAGAGCCGTCAGAAAAGAACTATTCCAATGACCTGCTCTAGAAGCAAATCGCAGATGAATTATACAACATGTGAGAAGGGTAAGATGCATCATAAAAGACACACTGAATAGAATTCTTGCTTCCCCGAGCAGCCATCCTCATCCGAGTTCGAAAGGGGACTATAGTAGTGATTAATTCTATCCTCTGATACAACACAGAATGCTGGACCCACAACCTGGCAATGTTCATCTGAATTTTCTTCGACGGTGCTGAGAGAGCTGAAACCCTCAGACGCTGAGCGAACGGCTAACATTGTTGTGAAGTTCACATTCAAACCCCTCGAACTCAACATATCTCGGTATATTTCGTCTGGCTGCGTCTCTGGACTCCATAGCGGTACCATCATATCGTTGACCTTGGTCTCTAATGGGCCGAGTCCGTAACACTTGACGTTCTCGAGCTCAGGATGCAGCGATTCCATTTCCAAAAGACAGAATTCTTCAAGCAGGCAGTCCAGATATCTTAAGGGTTTAAGGACGGCTGTCTGTGGCTGAGGCTGCGTCGGAAGATATTCTGTGATTTTTGTCAAATAGTCGTTGAAAGTCATGCTAGACAACTTTCGTCCTCTGCCAGAGCCACGACGAAATTCAACGACTGCATGTAACAAACAAGAAAGCACAAGTAACGGCAGAATAGAATCCGAAGGGGAGCCGAAAATTTCGAACAACAGTTTTAGGACCCGTTTCGTGCTTGTTTCTTTGTCTTGCGAGATCATGTTGAACTTTCTAGCCTGAATGACCCGTCGGCCAAGTGGTCCACCGTTGGAGTGATGCCAGGTTACCTTGAGAGCCCCACCAACCGGGGCCACATTCGCTGTGTGGGTGGAGCCAGGAGCAGTGGGAAACATTTCATAAGTATGCCCGGGACGAACTGGGTAGCATTCATATGTATCCGTATTCCTGATACGCGAATTATAAGGCAGACGTCTTCGTCGAGCTGATGTCCAATTCGGGACCCAGGAGGGATAGGTTGGGTCCTCTGGCCGCTTGAGAGAGCCGAACTCGAATGAGTGAAGCAAGACCTGGAGACCAATATCTTTAGTACCGACTCCGATTAGATGCAGGGCAAGCTTCTGATATATATTAGCACAATGGTCATTGTAATCGAGCGTAAAGCCGTGAATGTCTGATGCCAACCCCAGAAAAGCAGCTATGCGGTCCCTTGGATCCTCGCAGGCAGCCTCGTGGAAGTCCCATAAGAGCTCCAAGATGGGGCGTTTGTGGTGCTTTTTCTTCAAGCTAACCAACATCTTGGTCTCATAATCCGACATATCCAGTGCCTGGAACTTGCTTGCTCCCAAGCATAGTGGAGACAACGGAATGGAACGTGAGCCACAGTGGACGATGCCCTCACGAGCAAGGCTGGCCTCCTGAATGACCCAGCGACGTGAGAACCATTTTCTGTCAAGAAATTTTACGATCTCATCAAATCCTGCAGCCATCGAAATTCCTGTTCCAGGACCGAAGACTTTCCTCATGAGATTAACGAGGTCTCCGGGCAGATCCCATTGTTTCTCCCTCTCTCGGAGGAGGGACGCTTCTTGGTAGAATCTGAAAACTTGGGCGGTTGCGTCATCTTCGAGTCCAAGCCATATGTGAACCTGCCTTGCATTTTCGTATATCTGGCCCATCAATGCAATCTGGCTGGCTTTCTCTTCGTTATCTGCCTGGTTGATGCAGATGGCGTCGATCCATAAGTAGTGCGGTTCGTCGAGTTTCCGAAAATATCTCAACAATTCGTTGACGTTAGGAGTTATTCTCATATAAGAAGTGCCATTATCACATCTGATCTTCAAGTATTGCGAGGCATTATTCTTGCCCCATTCGTAGGAGACAGCACAATACTCCGGTACATCAGGCATCTGGAGTCGATATTGAGTGATCGAGCAACTCAGTGTGGCGCTTTTGAAAGATGCTGGATCAAGGACTAGTAGGCGTAAAGAGTCCTTCGAACGTAGCGATGTGTATTGGTACGTTTTGCGATGCATTGTGACGCTGGCGTGTATTGTCCGGTCGCTTGTTGTCCGGTCGCTTGTTGTCCGGTCGCTTGTTGTCTGGTCGCTTGTTGTCCGGTCGCTTGTAAGCAGGCAGTTGGATGAGAATGGAAAGACGCATGCAAAGACTTTGTTTTCTCTTCTTCAGAACTTCAAAGTGTAACTATAGGAAAGGGATTCCCAAGACCCTGAAAATAAACCTCTTGATGTGCAGTCATTGCGCTTTTCGGTTGTCTTATAACCCCTCAATATGCAGCTCGAATGTAGGTAAGATGTATTGTGGGGCCTGGTAACACCCTTGTACTGCATAACATAGGAAATGACTCTAACTCTACTGGTTGAAGTATCATTTCTTGTGCCACGTGGACCGTGTCACTGTGAGGGCTCCAAGTTTGTGCGTGGATGGAAGGTTACAGGAGTGGCTTATTCAACAGGTTCGGCTTATTTTTGCAGAAAACTTCAGCTCTCACGATCTGCGCCGGACGACTCAGGTTGCTATTTGGTAATATATCCTAGTGCCTTAGATTGTGCCATATAGAGCCTCGTGACCCAGGAAAGCCTGCGAAGAAGGAGACGTCTTCACAGAGATAATATGTAGTAATCGGTGCTACGTACCTGGCAGATTCAGGGTCATGTTTATATCTACTGATGGCTGAAAATAGGTATCTGCACAACTAAGGTGGAACAGAGGTAAACATACTTTACATAATTGGCCAAACATTCCTAGAACTGCTTTTAGATAACAGTAGCGGCCCTCATCTATCTACGTGACCATTGGGCATATATTCTCAAGCCCACATTCTCGTTCTTCCATTCTACTTCTTCTCCTCCCTGTAAGCGTAAGGACTCTGCACGGTGGCTATGGACCAGTCTGACTGTTGAGGACTGGATCTGTATCTGACAATAGCGCATTAGAGCCCTGTGACATACTTGTAGTTGCGAAACGCTGAAGAAATTGATACTTATCGACTTACTGACGTTGAGTGATGTGAAGGTCAATCTTCAAATATCTCTGCAGAATTCATCAAGAGGACTAGGGTAGGTTGCAGATTACAGGTGGGTGTACCTCTTGAGATAAGACCAATCGTACCGAAGAAAGTCTTGAATTAGATTTGCTACTCTCTATGCTCCAAACCATCTCGTCATTACACCAATTCTCGCACGAATTTATATCTGTGGCATTGCGCGAGCTTCCGAAATCGTTCTGGGATCCATGATGTGGATGTGAGAAACTCTGATTTGGTTCTGCTGGATTTTGAAGGATACTGCGAAACGCCCTTGTTCTCCATACCACTCTCCGTTGTTTACCAGGACTTGTATCAATGCTTAATGAAAAATGCCCGTCCCCGAGCCGAGTACCAACTCCGTATTGCTCCAGAACCCCGAACTTTCCCAGTCCACTCTGAAATACCACCTTAGGCCGGAAGATACCTTGTCTAATCATACACAAACGCCCGAATACTCCCACCGCCATTAGTAAAACCACACCGCCAGCCGGTTGTTCGAGCTCGTAGTGACATCCGTTCCACTCGTAGTGGTAATATACGCCGCCTTATTACCCACCTTATCAATCAAATAATTCGCCGCCGCCTGATTCGTCACCGCACCCTCACTAAACGGTGCACTAATCACCTTGACCCCATCCGCCCTCGTCTCCGTCGCACCACTCGGTGCACCCGCCACCACATCCGTCGGCGTACTAAATCCAACCGTCTTCGCACTCCCACCATCCCCGGGACCGACTTGCGCAGCACCATCACAACCAATCTCCAAGCTCACGTCCCCCCACGCCGTCCCGCCGGACTGGAACTGCACCTCGACCCACGTGGCAGGCGTGTCCGTGGACCGGGCAATGCGGCCCGAGAACGTCGTGGCTAGATCGACTGTTGAAGTGGCGGAGGGCTCGACGGCGATGGACGTGACGAGGTTGCTGCATCCGGAGGTGCCCGACGTGAAGCCTGGGTCGGCGGTGCCGTCGCCGTTGGCGGCGTTGTTGCAAAAGTAGAATGTCTGCTGGGTGGAGGCCATGTTGGCGATGTCAACGCCTGGGGAGGAGGAAGATGATCCGCGCTTGTGAAGGGGGGAGGAACGGGTGGCGGTAGCGCCTAGGGCGAAGAGGATAGTAGGCAGGACCGGGGAGGAATGCATTGTGGATGCGTTCAAGTAGTCGGCAATTAAAGTGAAAACGAAATGATAATGAGAAATTATGCTATAGTATTAACACAAACGGCCACCAGGGCGAGAAGTGAAATCAAAAGATTGTAGTGGGAGTGATGCGCACAGCGGATTGATACTGGGAATAAGGAATGAAAAAATCACAACTGACGAAATAGAGGATGAGACCCGCTCATTTATTGAACAGCATCGAGGTCGTTCGCTGGAGAGTTATGAGAAGACTTGCGGTCAGGTGGTTCAGGGATGTAGGCGGCATTCACGAGGCCAGTCAGCCTTGTGTGTCATCCTCACGTTTGGCCAGTAAACCCCTGGGTCACCATGGCCTCGGCCAAGTTGCACCGTACGAAACATTGCGACTGAACGGGCGGCGGAAATTACCATTGAATTTATGGAGAATGATTGCCCCGAGAATTACCGTTCCAAACGGACGGAGTCTTTTGGTGGCGGTATGTGAATTGATGGTTGAGTGGAAACTTCGGAGGTGTCAGCCTCGCCAGCCGCAGCCTTGCGTGTAACTTTGCGAACTTTGCGTAGACATTTCCTTGACAACCACCAGCTCCCAACTTCCATGCCGATAGGCGTAGAAAATGAGGATATAATGATTTATTTCATCCTACATTCAAACTCTCGAATCGATTCGCAAGTTGTAAAACCACGACCCAGAAACACCCTGACCATTCTCCAGTAAGCAGGCCATGTCAGGCGACCTCGGACCCAAATCTGCGCCCCACATAACACACAACAACCGATTGCTGACCTGGCCTCAGTCTACGAAAATGTTTCGCATCGATGAAACAGTAACCAAGGGGTGACCAGGAAGCAGACTCCTGTGCTTCAATCCCAAAAGGCTCAGGCAACCTTCCGAGGGTCAGAACGTTTCGTGGTCTAGCTTACAAAGACATTTGTTCCTTGCCACGAATCATTCTGCCATCTATTTGTTTCGATTCATGCATGTGCTTTCCCGCATCGCTTGGAGCTGACGACTTGCGACCAGCGAGGCTCAAGCTGACGTCCCAGTTTATGGGGATTAATGGCATCGATGAAAGATCAGAGTGATGAGCAAGAACAACATCATTAGATCCTGAAAGCAGACACCAAATCATTTCGCAAAGGGTATTGCCGCAAATATGTCTTGTTTCGGGTCCCATTCTAGGTCTCTATTCGTCTATTCATCCACCCGTCTATTGACGCCGAACTTTGTCGTAACCCTGAGCCTTGGTTATGGCTGTGAGCCATCTATGCCATCCATATTCTGAAGAAAGAAAAGCGGGTCCGAAGAGGGCAACACATCGGCCTCTCTCCACCCCATAGAGGAAAGAGAAAAAAAGACAAGAGTCCACCAGAAAGCACCCCATCTGAGCCAGAAAAACTAGCGGACGAAGCGCTGGGTATCTTCAGAAAATACAAAAAGAGATTTCCAACCGGGAGCCTTTTCATCTCTGCACCGTCTTGACAATGTTCAAGCCGGGCACACCCTTCAATCCCGTCTTTCCCACGAAGCGGGTCTCGACCGTCGGCACGCCGGCCGCGCCCAATCCGTCACGCGCATAGGTATTCGCCTGGCGCACTAGCTCAGCGGGGTCCCATCCCAAAAGCTTCATGTGAGTCTTGTAGTAGCCGAGCCAGGCGCGATACGTCTTGGCCTGTTGCTCGGGGTCCATCGCCTTGACGATGCGCTGCACGTCGGCTTGTGCCGCCAGGTCTGGTGTGGTGGGGACGAACTTGATCATGGATAGTGTCTTGCGAGCAAATTCAGGTTCGCTAGACGCAAGTAGCAGCGTGCCACGGCCTTCGGCGCCGGCGCGCGCAGTACGTCCCAGGCGGTGAATGTAGGCCTCCTTCTCCGAGGGCAGGCCGGCCTGGAAGACGTTGGTGACACCTGGAAAGTCGAGGCCACGAGCAACGACATCAGTGGCGACGAGGATGCCGCTCTTGGCGGTGCGGAACTTTTCGGTGGTGGCCGTTCGCTTGCCCTGTGAAAGGCGGGAGTGTAGCGAGACGACGGAAGGTAGATCAGGGAAACGCGCAAGAACCTCGGCGTAGAAGTCGACCTGGGCGGCAGTGGGTGCGAAGATGATTGTTTTGAAAGTGTCTTTGCCGACGGCGGCAATCTCGTGGCGGAGAGTGCCTACTAGGGCCGGAGCGAGATCGGCAAACGTGGGCACAGCGATGAGGCGTTGGGGAACGTGCTCGTGTGTCTGGGCCTCGCCGGCAGGAATAGTAGAGACAAACTTGTATTCTCCGGACATGACAAGGCCAGCGAATTGCTTGACGCGGTCATTGATGGTGGCAGAGAAGAGCATGCCGGTCCTTCCTGTGGCTGCCTGGGCGGGGAGATAGCTGACGACCTTGCGAATGTCGGGCAGGAAGCCCATGTCCATCAAGCGATCGGCCTCGTCCAGAACCAAGGTCTGCACGCCTTGCAACTTGCTGCGGAGGGCGCCATCGGGCTGGCCGAGGTAGTCCAGCAAGCGGCCGGGGGTGGCAACGAGGATATCGCAGCCATTGAGGATTTTATTCAGACCGGTCTTGGGGTTGGTACCGCCGACAGCGATATGAACTTGGTTGTGCTCGGGAAATCGCTGGAGGAGACGCTTGGCCTCGTCGGCAATCTGGGTAGCAAGCTCGCGGGTAGGAGAGATGACAAGCATGGAGATGGGACGATTGCGACGAATCGATTTGGTGCGATTGGGGTCGCTGATCAGCTTCTGGATAGCGGGGAGGAGGAAGGCGATGGTTTTGCCAGTACCGGTCTTGGCTTGGGCGAGGACATCACTGCCTGTGAGGGTGTGAGGAAGAGTCTCGGCTTGCACGGGCGTCATCGTGGCCATCTTCATGTCGACGAGCACAGTATTTAAGAGGGTTGGATTGATGTTGAAGCGGGCGAGTTCATCGAAACGGGCGGCGGTGGGGTCGGCCGGGGGTGAAGGAGGAGCGGCGGCAGGTGAGGGCGCCGCGGTCGAGAAGGAAGACGAGGAGGCAGTAGGAGTCGATTGCGAAGTAGCATTGGGCCCGCGACGACCGCCACGATTCCTGTTCTTGAAGGGGTACTGGCGCTTGCGCGAAGAGCCATCGCCGCCGTTCATGGTGGCGTTGTTGTTTTGGGCTGTACCTGACATGGTCAAGACGGTCGACTGGAGTCGAAGTTGATATAGGTGTTGGTAAGGGTAGCGACCCAGTTCATGTGTTGCACGAGCTGTAGCGCGTGGAAGGAAGTGTCGCAACAGTTGGGACATCGAGTGGAGAATAGGACGCCAAAGGAAGACGGATGAAGAGGGAAGAGAAAAGGAGGTACAAAGGATGCCGTTTCAGTATGCTTGGTTCCTTCCCGGATCCTTCTCAGAGACTTTTTCCCGCCCAAAACACGATAACAGCATTCTTATCGATAAGATCTCGATAAGCATCCTTGCTGAATCCGACGTCATCTTCTTGATTGGCGTTTTACGAGTATCACCAAATATAAGTAACCTCTCGATTCCATATCACACCTACCTAGCCTGGGTACATACCTACTTCACATGTTTACCTGAGGCATCCATCTACCTGTTCCCATTGAGTCACCACCAGCATGACTCTCACACGCAACCTTCCTCTATGGCTTTTCATACTGTGATACTATTGGAGCCTTTGGGTCACCAAGTGGGGTTATGTAAGTAAGTAAGCTGTAAGCCTCGGTCCTGATCAGGCAGCAGTCCACAGGTCCAAATTTGAAAGTCGCGAAAAGCTCTGGAGTCTGCATTCTTTGCTATTGAGGTGGGTAGTAGGTGAGTAATATAAAAGGTTCGGTACCCTCTCCTCCAGTCTGGGATCTTATTTCTCGGATTCTGTGGCTTCTCCCTCATCCTTCGCCTGAGATTTGATCCTGCCTCACCGTCCCCGTCCACACGCCAGACCTCCAAAAAGGGTCACCATTGTCATCAGAATGACCCCTCAGCTCAATATACACGTCAATGGCAACGCTTCTGTCTCTCGCGTAGCAGAGCGCGGTGTCCTGCATATCCGAGTCTGGCACACATCTCTCTCGCAAGCCGACGTCTCCTCCGTCGTCGCTGCCAAATCCGACACCCTCACCACGCTGTTTCGTCGACACGCCCTCAAAGCTGAAGAAAACCAGCCTCATCCAAACGCACCTATCACAGCCTTCACCGTCTCCGCTCCCTCTACCTCGTCCCACCTCCCCACTGCCTCAGAGGTAGGTCGAGTCGTCCACAATGGTGACCGACGGTACACTGCCGAAACAACCGCCGAGGTGGTCTTCCGTGACCTTGCCTTGCTCGCCGAACTGGCCGTGGAATTATCCGCCATGGAAAATGTATCCATAGAGCAAACTGAATGGCGCATCACCGACCCCACACGGGACCAAATCACACGCGAGGCTCGCATTAATGCCGTACGGAACGCCGTTGAGAAAGCTAACGACTATGCTGCCGTCGTGGGGCGTGAAGTCGTGGCTTTCCGCATCAATGATGGCCAGGTCAAGACAGACAATATGCGCATGAAGCAGACAGCTAGAAGGAATCCCCAACAGGCCTCACTATTTGGGTCAGCTCCAGGTGGCTTATTCGGGGGAGTCACATCTACCGATGCTCCAGCTAATCAGGGGACAGTGGCTGATGGGCCATCGCTAGAACCGGCCACCCTTTCTGTCTCGGCTAATGTGAGTGTCGACTTTATATCGATGGATGGGGACGTGTTGCCGAATGTGTAGGTAATTTTGATGCGTGTTTACTTTGCAAGAACAAACTAGTACCTAGTAGTGTACACAAGAGATTATAATCCATATACATGGCGATTCTGATCTTCTGGTAGAAAGAATAGATTGATAATAGCTTCAACTTTAACCAAATCGCAGCGTAGATGGTGTCATATCTGTTGTCGATGACTTCCAGTTCTCCAGCGTGTCTGGTCTGTGAGCCAGTACTCATCCTTGGAACATTTGTGGTGCCAAAATGATGCCAGATTGCCCATCAAACGCATTTTGACTAGATGGGTACAGTACCAGTGCTGCGCTACTGAGATTATATGTCTGCGTATATGGCAGCTCTATACCGGTTGTATCTGTATATGGATGTGATCAAATACATCGTCTTCACACAGTCGACTTCAACACTTGTAGAGGAGAGCACATGAACTTGTTGGTTAACAAAAATAGCTTTATTGCGCTAAACTTACCCTCGCATTCTACGCTGGGGCAAAGTTGTACTTCTTCGCCGCAGCCCGTTCAATCCTAGAAGGCCAAAAGGAGTACACTATAGGCCCAAGATTGTAATACCAAGGGATCACAATATTCCCCCTCACTCCCCTATCCACGGCATCGATGCATCGCTTTGCCACGTACTCCGTTTTCAGACCGTTCTTGTTTGGGTCCACCTCGCGAACAGGCCCTGCATCGACCGCCGAGGCGCGGAAGTTTCCCTCGATCGTGGAAGGCAGGACAAAGCTGAAGGCGATGTTCTGGTGCTCAATGGCCAGTGCCTGGTATAATAGGAGCGAGGCAGCCTTGGACGACGCGTACAGTGCGCGTGTGGGCGCGGGGATGATTGCCGCCGCGGAGGAGACGAGAAGGATCGCCGGTGATGATGAAGTGCGCGTGAGCATGGGGATCTAATTCAAATGGTTAGCCAACCCAATTGTCTTCCACTTCGAACATGGAAATCTAGAAGAAGAAAACCCCTTACAAATGAAACCGCCGCAACCAAAGGGCCCTCGAAATTCCCCTTCATCGCGCGTCCCGCAATTTCCACGGCCCTACGCACACCCTCCTCACTGGCGTCGCCGTCGTCCTCATCTGCACCTCTTCCCGTCAGCGCCATGATAGGCTGCAGCGCCGAGACGCCCGCACAGACGTGCACCGTGTCCAATCCACCCCACGCCGCCTCAATGGCTCCCCGCACTCGCACCATGTCCTCCACGGCCGTCATGTCGGCGACCTGAGAGAGGAGGAGAGAGCTTTCTGCTGCTTCGGCTTCAGCTTCGGACGCGAGTTCCTTGAGTTTGTCAGCGCGGCGTGCGACGACGCAGACGCGGGCGCCGCGACGAGTGTAGTGCAGTGCCAAA
This sequence comes from Gnomoniopsis sp. IMI 355080, assembly GCA_027946555.1. Classification (NCBI taxonomy): domain Eukaryota; kingdom Fungi; phylum Ascomycota; class Sordariomycetes; order Diaporthales; family Gnomoniaceae; genus Gnomoniopsis; species Gnomoniopsis sp. IMI 355080. The sequence continues at coordinate 98,163 of JAPEVC010000050.1, read as the reverse complement.
GAGCGCCCGAGGCCGCTGGAGGCGCCGAGGATGAGGACGCGCTCAATGCCGGGCAGATGGCGGCGGCGGCGGCGGTCTGGGAGTTGATGGAGGAGGATGGCGAGTGAGGGAATTCCGAGGGCGAGAGCCGCGGCTGCGAGGCTGTATAATGAGAGCTCCATGATTGCTATGTTAAGGGCCGCAACGGCTGAATGAAGTCGAGGTAAGTACAGTTTTTTTTTTATTTTTTGGGGGTGTTTGAGATATGGCTTACAATGTGATGTGATGGTTGAACTGGAAACGAGATGATTTGATTTGCTTACTTACACTAAATCCACTGAGGACTTTGATGCAAAATCACTACCCAAGTACCCACTGGCCCTTGCAAGTCTGTCCAAATCATTGCCATTCGAACAACTAGCAACATAAGCCTCTCCAGATGTATTGCCGGAAATCATTGACATTTCGAAAGGACCTGTATCAGTTGATGCCCTCCATCGTCCATTTTGACTAACCGCACCGATACCTTCCCAGCCAGCTTTTCCATGCCGTCCTGGGTACTAAGACTCTGCACGGATATCTCAGCATCCAGTGAACCAAGTATTTGGGTCTCGTCCACCCATTCCTTGCCAGAAGGCCCGTTGAACAATGTAGTCAGAGGAAACGATTTCCAGACAGGTAACTCGTAGCGGACCGTGTTCACTATAGTCAAAGCCAAGAGACAAATTGTCAACGCTCCCAAGATGGCCGGAAAAGCAAACCACTCCCAGTTTACTCTCACGCAAATTGCGTAATCGTACACAGTCCCCAATGCTGGATTACTGTAGCCTGAGAAACCATTGGATCGTATAGCTAGAGTGATGGCCTTGGCGACATTCCCCATAGTATCTCCTATACTTTTGGCGCCGAGGGTTGTTTCATTGGCGAGTAGCTGCGAGAGTGCTGATCCACCTGTGGCCGAGGTCTCTTCAAGTGGGGCCGCAGCAGACGCCATTAAACTTGCGAAAAAGTCGAATTGGACAGCGAACAAGGCTCCTGTATCAAACAATGACTTTTGGAGCGAGCCGCTGGTATTCGCCTGTGGGTCCTCTGTCAGGTTGAAGCCCATCCATCGGTCGGTTTCTATGACGGCATATCCCGCCGAAAGCAGCTCCTTTTCGAGGTCAGCACCAACAAGAGATAGGTCTATCAGGCTGAAATAACTGGCTCCGGGCAACGGCGTTGAAGTCAAGGTCCAAGGAGCGTCCACGTCAGATTGCTCGACCAAAGCCTCAGCAAGTATACCTGCTTCAATAGACGCTGTATAGGTCTGTATGCAAGGTCTGAGACTGCATCTCGCTCCTCCATAGCCATTGCAATACCAAGATTCCGTCTTGGTGGCGTTGCATCCATCGTAGTATCCCCAAGTCGAATACAAGAACGTGAGATTTTCCCCAAACATTACGCATTCTGGATCACAATGATATTCCACGGCGCCAGGAAATACCGCGAATGAATCAAACGTGGATTGATTATACACGCACATGCTGTTGTTGGCACTAAACAAGCCACTGACGACGTAGTTGAGTGAAGACTTTAAAGAGCCGACGGGGTCATCGTTGGTCGCCAGCGTTTGGTTCATGGAAAGGTTTCGTTGGGTGAGTGTATCACAGTATTGAGGGAACAAGCTAAAGCCATCTTCACCGTCGGGAGGATCGAGTGCAGCCTGGCAGACTGCCATATCATTGGGGGTCGTCGAATTCTCTTGTCTCGTTTCACATGTGCGTGTATAAGTCAATTCCTGCGTAATATCGTCGCAGCTGCTGCAAAATCCCAGTGTGCTGTAATTTCCAGGAAAAGTGCAGTTCCCGCTGGCACACTCAAAGTCGGTGAACTTGGGTAAAGTTGTATAGTACGCGGACATGATACCAGGGTAAAAGTTCGTCTTCAAACTGGATTGAATGTCTCTGCCCTCAGATATAAAGTTTGTGCGAGGTAAAGTTGCGTTAAGTGCTCTTCGTGCTTGCCTGCAATCTGTATGAGTAACTAGTTGTTGGACGAAAGGGTCGATGGGTAGGACCAGAATGGTAATAACCGCCCCTATAGTAGCGAGTGGTTGAAATTTGGTGAAACGCTGTCTGGAAGGGATGAGATAGCGCAGAGATCCGAAAGCACTGTTACTTGCGTCGTGGTAGCGGATGAGGTCGCTTAGTGGCTTTCTGTTTGCGGGTGACCCGTAAAACCAACTCCATTGCGACTGGCCAATGCATGATGCAACAATGAAGGCCAGATTAGTCTTTAGGACCAGCGCAAAGACCGACAGGAGAGTGTTGATGCTCGTGGAAAGCGGCCATTCCGGAACAGGCTGTCCTGCATGAAGAGAAAGCGTTGGCCAGAAGGCAATGAGTGTGATAACGGAAAGGGTTGCGCTGCAGATTTCTAAAGTCCATTGCTTCAAATCTTTTGCTAGGGAATGCTGCGTCGAATGATTTGACGCTTCCGGTGTCATTGAGGGTTTATGTGGATCGGGAATAGCTGGCTGCTCGTGACTGTGGCGAGATGCTTGTGGATGCTGCTCAGAGTCCTGGTCATTGTCGGAGTCTTCCACTGTTTTGAAAAACGATATCAGTAGCTGTGGACTTGATAGGGATATTTGCAGTGGGCATTGGCCGGCATACCACATGTCTGAGCGCGACTCTGGTGTTCGAAACTAGAGGATAATAGTAGCGAGTCTATCGAGCACGACCGGGAGTCAGTCATGTTCGTATAGCCACCACAGCTGTCCGAAGCAGCTGCTGGCGGTTCGTTGTCTCGGGCCATGTCGACAGTGGACTCATGATCGATATGCATTTTACAAGTTTGTCGGTCTGTTTCCGGTTAGCCGCGCAGGTAAAATGATTCCCCAACTGAATTGGTGAAAAAGTTGATACTAGCTATTGCGAATAAGGCACGGAATCGACGAGTATTTATGGGAGAGCACGGCTCCTCCCAAAATCTGAACACAAGTGGTAAATAGCAGAGCCGCAGTTATGCGCTCGGTTTCTGGTGTCACTGACCCTGTCCAATGTGAGCAAGAACAAGACTGTATGGTGGGCCAAGGTGATATTCCAATCGTGGGGGCCGCCGTGACGCCGTCAGCAGGAGCTATTGCTTTTTAGAAACGGGACTGTCAGGAGCCCTGAAGTGTACCACTAGAATGATCTTATCACGCGCCGTGGGACAGGATTCGCAATAGTCTGCAGTTACCTACCCTACACGAAGAGGGGCGAAGTACAGCTATTTTAAACATTGAGAGAGCCTTAATTGTGTATGCATAAAAATGTGCAGGTGGAAAGTATGCGGTATTGGAAGAAGACTGCGTACCTACAACTGCCAGCCTACTAAGCCAATCAGAACAACGGTTATTCCAACACCACCGTACCAGTGGTTCATTTCGTTATCATACTCTTCTTGATCAGTTCCACTTAATCACCCGCGCGCCTCGTCCCCTCCACGAGCTCCGGGTCCCACGCCACTGTATTGCTTATCGTTTATGGCGGCACTTTCATGAATAAGGGGAGGTATTTTGTGGTATTGAAGGCTGCTGCTGATTTTGACGGTGGCCTTTCCACGCGTATTGAGCGTTTTCCGGTCCTTCGATGCACTCCGAAGTCGTTTGTATATACCTAGCTAGGCAACGGCTATGAAGACCACGGTCCTCGCCCAATTGATTCCAGTTCTCCGTTGTAGAGATGGCGACATTCCGTACTGCTTCGTAATCGGCTGCACTATCTACGTCCACAAGAGTTCTCAACCTGACAGAAATATTTCCAGCACGTTTTACTAAATCAACAGAGTGCGGATTCTGACGTGTCTGGTCCGTCTTCAGAGTGCCTATGTAATTACCACCTCTCGCCGGACCAACTCCAAAAGTTCCAAAGTAACAGTCTGCAGAGAGAAGGATTATCTTGAACTAGTAGCGGCCTCCTTTGTTCGTTTTCACCACATCTAAACCCCGAATTTGTAAGGAAGGAGGCTCCATACATGGAAGCTGGGTTAAATGTAATGAGATTTGACGATCAAACAATCGCCTCAGTCCTCCGTACTCCATCACGATCCATGATCTGGCAAGACATGCCAGAGTAAGAGCGAGCCAGTGTGCAACCATTCCCGCGGCCCTGTGTCTGTAGGCGCTCGTCACAAGCACATGAGTGTGGGCTGTGTAGCAGGCTGCCTGCAAAAGTGGAGATAGCATTTGACCCCGGGCGGACCCGCTATTGTGCCGCAACACTAGCATATATATCGAGGCAACACAGCCCAAGCCAAAGGCGTGGGTTCCGAAGCTCGGTGTCCTATACAGACAGTGACGTTGAAAAGGAGATGAAGTCTCCTGCTTGTGCTTTTTCGCCGAAACCACTTTCAGAAGCCACACCTACTAAAAATCCACAAGCCGAGCTGACGGCCATTATGGCGGACGCAAGCCATGCTGACGGAGACGAATCTGCGCCAAAGGTGAGTAAGACCAAGCTCAAACAAACCATCTGGCCACAGCCATTAGTCGTCCAACCGGCGAGTGCGCACACTCATAGCATCATACTTCTTCATGGCCGCGGTAGCAATGCTGAACGCTTCGGTGTGGAGCTTCTTGCCGCGAAATCATCTGCCAACAAAACTCTCGCGGAACATTTTCCTTCTGCCAGGTTCATTTTTCCCACCGCCAAAAAAAGACGCTCGACTGTTCTCAAACGGGTTCCCATTAATCAATGGTTCGACAATTTCAGTCTCGAGGATCCATCGGAGCGGCAGCACCTGCAGTATGATGGACTAAAGGAGACGACTGAGTTTGTTACCAAACTGGTGACCCAGGAGGCGGACGTGGTTGGATTGCAACGCGTCATTATTGGAGGTTTGAGCCAGGGCTGTGCGGCTGCGTTACACATCTTGCTCAATTTTGAGGGACAGGTTGCGATGGCTGGATTCATTGGCATGAGTGGCTGGTTGCCGTTTCGGGAAACACTCGACCCATCGGTGATCCATACGGAGAACGATGACGGTGGCAATGACGATATTTTTGGCTCTGATGATGATGCTGAAGATCCTTTCGAACAGGGAGGAGTCGAAACACGCCCTCTTCCAGAGCTTCAAAGAATTGCGGCAAATACGGCTCGAGATATCGCGTCATTGCCACCATTATCGGCTGCGCAACCAGTCACGTTCCCTGAAACACCTGTGTTCTTGGGACATGGGAGGAATGACGAGAAGGTCTCCGTGGAGCTGGGTCGTCAAGCAAGACAAGCGCTTGAAGCTCTGGGGTGCAAAGTCTGCTGGCGAGATTATGATGAGGGACATTGGTACAAAGTTCCGGAAGAGATTGATGACATTGTAGAGTTCTTGCAAGATATTATCGTATGATACAGTTACTTAGCAGGTAAGTAGCTCCTCGTACGTTTGGGTTCTATGGTGCATTTTGCAGATACCAATGCAAGTATGGAAATGTCCTACAACGAGACATACTATGAATTTTTGGGTCCCATCGCCTTGCCTATTTAATATTCGTAACGATATTGTAACTTGACTTGTAGTACGAACAGGCCACTTGTTGTGGAGAAAATTGTGTTTCACTATACCAGCTATAGAAAACAACGAGGAGAGAGAGAGAGGCAAGTTCACACTAGAGCCTCCCAGGGCTTAGAGAATCGAGGCTGATCGTGGGGAGATCCTCAGTGGGAGGGAACATTTGATGTAGCTCTGGCAAATAGAAGTTTTGGTCTCATGCTCAGGCCTTGTTGCGAAGCCCTTCCGTACAAGTCAAATGCGTCAGGGGGTAGTGCGTGAGTGGGTGTGACGACTTATAGCTTGTAAAAGACCGCAGTAGTACTACCGCAGAATCTCTCAAAAGTGCTACCGCAATCTGCTATCTTGATTGAGCCTGCTCCAATTACGATTTTGTTGGCTCCCAGCCTGGAATTTCGCTGAGCTCTATCAACGGTGTCACATGTGGACATGGTCCCTCCAAGCTAGCTCCTGGTCGCCATCTCCACTTCGCGGCCATTCTATTGTCAAGACTACCCTCAATACTCTGGACCACGTACTTGCCGAGGACTGGCAGGAACTTGAACCCATGCGCTGATCCGCCGACTGCCAGATGTAATCCGTCGTGCGCTGGGTGTTTCCCAATCAAGAAATGGTAATCGGGCATATCGGCGTCCCAGCAGATTCTCGTGTCACTCCACTCCCTCTCAGCCAGCTCGGGCAGAATTTCGCCAAGAAACCTTCTTAGGTGCTTTTCGACAGGCGCAGGGATACCAAGGGCTTCGTCGCTCGGATTATAAGATCGGTAACGGGGCAGGGAGACACCGGACGATGCGAAGTTGGTGAGGAAGTGATCTGCACCGATTTTGATAATGTTGTCCTCCTGAGGTGGGAAAACAAGCCCTCCCTCTAGGTGGGTCACAATAGGCATATCAGCGTACTTTTTCGCTTCCTCCGGTGTGAGCTGTATATGACCGACCCCGTGGCCCTTTGCTACTAGCTGACCCTTGAAATCAATGATGCTGGCAGCGTTGGCCCCCGCGGCGAGGATGACCAGATCTGCGAAGTGCGCAGTCCCGTCCGCGACTTTTGCGCCTACACACCTGCCATTCTCGTCGAAAAGCAGCTGCTTCACATTTCCAGCATCACCAGTAATATAGCGGGCCCCGTTCCGCTCGGCCGCCTCGGCCATTCGCTGCAGCGCACCGCCAGCGTTGGCCCAGCCGGCTGACGAGTTCCATACTGTCTTCCACCCTTCCATCGTGCCTTTGAATACCGGGAACTTGCTCCGGACCTCCTCGGCCGTCACAGGTTGCGGCAACTCAAGACCGAGCTTCCGGGCCGTGTCAGAAGCCGTGGTGATAAAGTCCAAGCTATCCCCACCGCTGGCGTAGAACCATCCACAGCGGTGGTAGAGACCCTTGTACATGCCCTCTGGGTCGCTCCATAGATTGATCGCCTCATTCGCAAGGCTCCCGTAGATGGCATCGGGATAGTCAGCGCGGATGACTTTGTTGAGATCATTGCCGGCGGTTTCGGGGCCTGGAATTGGGAAAGGATCCAGGACAGTAATACTTTTATAAGCAGTTGGGTTTTGTGAAAGATAGTAGGCAGTGCTAGTTCCAAATGTTCCCCCACCTACTATCAGGACCGATGCTGGTGTTGACATTGTAATAGTGCTGAGGTTTGTGATTAGGTATAGGGGCTCATCGAAAGAAGTATCTCTACCTAGGCAATCCACTTCGCAACAATCCTTACTAGTATAAGTCGTGATCGTTTCGATAGGTGGCAAGTGGGAAAATAGTAGTCTAGCGAGATGCACAGAGATCGATACCTAGCCCGTTCTATATTTGCCTAGGTAATCGGACTTTATGTTACACAATAATCCAGCGGCAAGTTTCGGCACTGCAGAATCAATTTGCTGCATGTTATCTGCAAGAGCAAGCATCGCGGTGCCATTCGATTGGTACTGCTACCTATGGGTAACCCCCTGACTTGGGAACATAGCATTTACAACTCGGCCCGGTACAAATCCAATCTACGCATTTCTCCATCCACGGATTCGAGATAGCACGACCTGTACCGGGTCCACTATCCACAGATAAGATATCAACTACACTCAATGAACTCGCCGCAAATGACTTTTGAAGTCTTTCCAAGCTTCTGTAGTGACTTCTTGACTCTGTCCCTTGCCTGTAAGAAAATAAGATTCAGATAGTGAAAGATACCGTCCAGAATCGATATAACCGAGTAGATAGTTACACGTATAGTAGATAGGCAACATATCTAATTGAAGTCGATCCTCAACTACCCCTTCGCCCCTTTTACAGAAACCTTTTCTCCTCTTCTCTGGGATCAAGACTGACTTGCCTTTTGTTTAATTCTCTTTCCTGTAATGAGCTCGACACACAGAAAGACAGCTACAGACGGCGGGAAGATGGACAAGAACAATCCCGATATCAAGTCATCGCCTGCGTCCTCCGACCATGACGTGGCGGTTGGCACCGCAGAACGCATCGACGTGAACGAAGACGGCCAGGCCCAGTACGGACTGTATCACCGTAACATTTCGGCCCGTCAAATACACATGATCTCTCTGGGCGGCCAGATCGGCGCCGGACTCTTCATCAGCACTGGCAAGAATCTGCGGGACGGCGGGCCGGCGGGCATCTTTCTCGCCTTTGCCGTCGTCTGCTCTTGCGTCTTTGCCGTCCTGCAGACCGTGTCCGAGATGACGATCGCCTTTCCGGTCTCGGGAAACTTCATTGAATACGCCGATCGCTTCGTCGACCCGGCCCTGGCCTTTGCGGCAGGCATCTCCATGTGGCTGGGCTGGACCGCTATCGTGGCAGCCGAGGCGGTCTTCTTCGCTACCATAGTGAACTATTGGGAGAACAACATCAATGATGTCGTGTGGTGTAAGTGAGTTATGGATTGATGAAGGACGAGCGCGGTCTGCTCTCGGACATAATGTCAGCACACTAACAAAAGACCATGCCAGACACCGTATTTCTCGTCGTGATGCTGCTTATCTTCTCGCTGCCTAGCAGGTACTTTGCATGGTTTGAATATGGCACAGCGATTCTTAAGGTTATTGCTCTATTTGTCTTCATGATAGCAGGTTTTGCTATGGTTCTAGGCGCTGGTCCAAAAGGATACGTACATCACGGCGAGACCTGGCAGAATGGCGCGTTTCAGAATGGCTTCAAAGGGTTTGGCAACTCGGTTCTGCTGGCCGTTCTTGCTATTGGAGGTAGGTCAACATCATCCACCATGTCACCGAAGTGTATCTGTGCTAATTTTGCCCTACTACTATCAGATAATACATTTACGGGATTCCTGGCTGGAGAAGCCAAGTCCCCACGGTACTCCGTTGGGCATGCGGCGTTCTTGATTCCCATTCGTGTCACGGTTGTATACCTCGTCTGCATCATCTTCATTGGACTACTCGTGTCCCCAGACAATGAGCACCTCTTTGGCGGTTCAGGCATCGCCCAATCCCCTTTTGTCATTGCCTTGAACGAGGCCGGCATTAAAGGCCTCCCCGAGTTTTTGAATGTAGTTATTCTATTCGCGGTGGCGTCTATCGGCGCCGAGAGCATCTTTGTCGGTTCGCGCATGCTTCGGTCAATGTCCCGCCAGCACCTGATCCCGGACTGGGTGGCGAGGGTGGACTCGAGGGGCAGACCGAGGTGGGCCATCGCCATCACCTGCGCCGGTGCCATCGCCCTGACGTACTGCAACCTCAGCGCCGGCGGAATCACGGTATTCAATTGGCTCAGCAACATCGCAAGCACCGGCTACTTTATGGTCTGGGCCGTCATCGCCATCACCAACTTCCGTTATCGCGCTGCTATCAAGGCCCAAAACGATCCCCTATTTCAGCAGGTTTATGCGTGGAAGTGCAGCTTATGGCCCTTGCCGCCCATCTGGCTACTAATGTGCTGCAGTCTTTACATTGGTTGTGCCATTTACCTGGGCTTGTATCCTATCGTGAGTCTATCGCCCCATATAACTAAGTACCACGGTCATCTACTGCTGTTTGTCGTAAGTGCTGACACTCGCCCTTTAGGGGAGCAATACTCCGAGCGCCTATGCTTTCTTTGAGTATGTGATTGGTCTTATTTTGGTTGTCCTGTCCGGAGTGGGCTATAAAATCATCTGCCGCACCAAGATGCGCGATCCGAGAACGGCAGATCTGCAAAGTGGTCGACGACCCTTGAACGAGGAAGAAATCCTAGATCTCGATAGATACAACAGCCAGCCTACGTGGCGGAAGGTTAAAAGTTTTATACAGTTGTGGTAGAGGATTCATAGAGAAAAGACAACTTCTTATGCTTTATAGCTAATACGCATCACGTCTATCAAACTATAGCCAATATTTACCGGAATCAAATAAATTATTTAGCTGGGGGCCTTCCTCTGAGCTCCATATCAAGTAGACGATTTCTGAATAAAACGTCACAAAGAAACATCAGGGTGATTGATCCTACGACGTCAGTGTTCCACCAGATGTGTATCAGCGAGTGACATATCCAGAGATGTTTCGATGATGCTTAGGCCTCAGTCGATGCAAAAGACGTAGTAATCACTCAAGGTTCGATTTTGCTCAACACCTGCTGCCAGTGATTATACCATCGGCCTAGGACCATATAAATATTTGAACTTTGAATGGCTTCCCTGTTGAATCCTCGTCCTCATGCCATTTGTCGCCCCAACCGCTGTCCTCACTTGTAAAAAACCGTTCCAAAGTTCTGCGAAGATTTAGAGTTCCCAACTACCCTCAAAACGTTATCCGAGCATGTCATATTCACCGGCACCGGCAAGCTGTCGAACGCGCTCTCTTTTGTGTCAATGGATACACCAAAATTCTGCTCACCAGTACCGACCAACCAATTTTCTTTGAACAAAGCCCCCTTGAAGTCCATATTCGAAGCATAGCGTATATGATGAGACCCGACATTTCCACCTAGCTTGACTCCAAAATTTTGATCAGCATGGCCCTCTACATGGTTCCGGAAAGCCTGAATGCCTTGGTGGTGCCCGGCGGAGCTCCGATCCAGCTCTTGAGTTGTTGCGGTAGACTCGGTCCAGTTGGTTCTGGATCTGGCACTATGCTCAGACTCTTGGTACACCTGCAAAGCCGAGGGATAGTTGTAAGGTTCTGAAATTTTCGTCAAGCCTTGGGGGTATGCAGAAGGATCCAATTGTTGAGAGTTTTGGCTTGGGCCACGGCGATCTTCCCACTGCTGTTGTGATGTGGGCCAGATATATGCCGGAACTCTGGATGATGAAGGAAATGACTCCGCAATTTCGGGCTCGGTACGATATGTTCTGTGCGGGCGACTGTCGCGATGTAGTGTCTTGTCTTTTGACCCCATACTGCCGAAGCACATGTCATGTAGAGCTCGAGAATTGACGTTTTGGACCTGTAGAGACAGAGTGGATTTCTTGTCTTGTAGTGTAGCCAAATGTTCGAGTAGAGCTTTCTCGTTGCGAACGAAACCAAACGTGCGTCGGAGGCGACTCTTGTTGAGTATTGAGGATAGGTCTTTGAGTTCAATAGTGTCCAAGATAGACTGTGTCTGGGCGGTAATGTCTTTGGTGTTCTCGAACGCTGGATTGCTCTGCACATCCAAACACAACTTTCGGAGGGTTTCAATGCGTTCCTGATATTGCTCGAGTGTGAGAGTACAGCTCCTCATTTTAATTGCATAGTGCACCAATGCAATGCCTTGCGCCGCGAGCTGTAAAGCAGCGGCGGCACATCCGATAGCCTCTGCCATTTTGCATTGCCCTCTTTCCTCAAGTCCGAAGGTTGCTAGGTCGAGGGTTGCTAGCATTAAGCAGGAGCCTGGTGATGTGTGAAACCGTAGACGAATGAGTCAAGCTGTCCAGGTGAGAAGGATTCTGTCGCTTCACCGGTGTTGGTGTGCTTTTGGTGTGGATGGCCCAAGTGGGGGCGGATGGCCGCTCCTGTCTATTTTGATCGATTTCCGCAGGGACTTAGCATGGGGGCCGGCAATAGAAGAGCATACAGTGATATACAGTCATACAGTGAGTTCATATGGAAGAAGCCCAAGAATCCAATATGATGCTGTACTCAGAAGATGACGACGGTCTGGATGATGGGCAGAGCAGACTTGCTGCACTTGCACGTACCTGGCATGCCCTCGAGGTCCCAGATATAGACAAAGCTACTACAAGACCAACTGAAAGAACAATCAAGGTAAAAGTCTGAAGTCTGCCCGGGGGCAATGATTATGCGATAAGTGGCTAGCACGTTGTACAAATGGGGTTCTGCCTACCTCAATATGCTGGAAAGATATAATAAGAGCAGATGATATATCAATTCTTTTGCCCGACTAAACCAGGTGCAGGTAACGTACCTTCACAAAGGGAATGGGCGGCTTTTCAAGATACGTCAGACGAGCTTTAGCTACACCCAGCCTGATTTTTGTGGCATATCGAGAGGCAGTGACTTTGGCTGAGTTCCAAGGATGCCGTCCGTAACAAGCCACAAAGTGTCCAGCTTTTGCTTACCCTGCAGCAGCCCGCATGCATCAGGCTCTACGGCCAGGCAGCTGTGGTATCAGAAATAGACTATTGATTCCCGGTAATTGATGTGCTAAGATTTGAAGCACTTCGGTGGTTGCACAAGGTCTTGATTGACGAAAATATCTGCATCCTCTTGGGCTGAGTTTCAGCACCTAAGTTGTGTGCGAGGCCTACTCACTAGACCGGCATATTAGCGCTTTCATCTACACAGGAGGAGCTCCTATAATTCTTCCAAATGCCTTGAGATGTTGCATTTTTGGTAATACAAGTGGCGGCGAGGTACCCAGTGGGGTCGAATTGGCCTCCCACCTCGAGAGAGTGACTCGGGGGTTTGGCCCGATGAACGCCACCCGGGTTAGCTTGGGTGGTCTCATATCTCCTTTCCGCTGTCTTCGAAATGTTCATCAGCAGGGTAAGTTCGCAAGCATCCAGCCCCGGCTCCATGTGTCCAACCGTAGCTAGGAATGCACCATGCAAGGTGCCCCGCGTCTGACCAGAACGACGGAACGAAGAATTAATTCGGCTCGCGGCTAGACCCATCACCTAGTATCCCGTCCGTCGACCGACTATGCTTCAAAATGGCCGAAGATGAGCCTTTCTCCCTTTACGATAAACAACGAACAGGACCGTCTACACTTGGCGCCGCTCCCATCACCGCGGCCTGGTACGCCCGCGGTAATAGTGCCAGTGGTTCACACGCCCAACAAAACTATGGAGCGACGAAACATTACCATGGATTAAAGCTGAAGTGGCCTCAATTCTTGAAAAATGTGAAGTTCTGGGCAGCTGTCATCATTCTCATTTTCGTTGCGATAGTGCTCATCGGAGCAATTGTGCCGTTGTGCGAGAAGGGCATTATATGCAATGTCTCACCAGACGATGACGATAGTCTGTTAGTACATTTGGTGGATGTCCAGCAATCTCTTTGCTCATACTGACCATGGTGATAAATAGATCCAAATCCAGTGCCACGTCGTCGAACCAACCATGGACAACCTTTGAGAAAACTGGCGTCACTACATCCTCTCCACCATCCTCCACTCCATACCAGTATACTAGTACCAACACCCTGGTCTCTCCAGCATCTCTAACCACAGTCACCGTGAGCCCGTCCCAGTCTACGGCCAACGATTTAAAAACCACAGTTCATACCACCAGTGCCGCCACCAGTACAGCGACGTCAAAAGACTGTCAATACAATTGTGCTGGGACGTCCTGCTTTTGGGGCTGTCCCGGAGCTTACTGCACGGATTTGAACGACTGTGCGGATCCTTATAACTGCGCCACTGCCCAGAGTACATGTTGCAGCAGCTCTATATGTCCGACCTAGATATCCCAACACGGACAGAGGTATATCGGGCCTGACATACTTCGATACAAAATAGCGGAAAGGCGGGTGTGTGAATGTACGTCGGCGGTGGGTGACTTGAGGGGAGGGGCCATCGAGACTGTTCGTAATATTTCAGTCCAGTGGTGTACACTTATGAGATTACCTTATAGAATTACCTTATAAAATTATCTATAGAATTACCTGAATATCGAAATAAATCCAGCCTGCAAGGCTGTCGCGTCGCAATGCGTCATTGCTCGTATGAGATGTCAAATACCTGCTATAAGAAGGCCACATCGAATGCTTCCCTTTGACGCACTTCCCTCTTTCCTCGTGCTAGCTACAACGAGTTGAGTGATCATCCCCGATTTTGCTCTTCATTTTAGCCTCCCGCTTCAGGCCTGTTCGCACTTACGACGCCTATCCAATACTTGACACCATTTTTATCTTCTCTCTCACCCTTGAATCAAGTGAGAAATATATTGAGAATCCTAAGAGACTTAGGAGTATGCAATATATTATAAAGTGTCTCTTTATTCGTTTAAACTCAAAACATAAACCTGCGAAAGGACTACAGAATCCATGGCTCGGATAACTTATTGTAAGAAATGTGCTTTAATAAAATGGACGATCTCTTTTTGTTGCATCAAGGATTAATCGATATACTTCCGGAGGCTTAATCAGCCGGCCGTTCGAGGGATTACTCAGGTATCATATCATTTCTTTCAATTACCTCTCGAAGGCTTATAACGGTACGTGGATTGGAGGCAACCGACACCATGCAACTTCTGAATGCTGCAACGAGAGGTGTAATTCCTTCAGCAGTCGCAATTACCTGGGTAAGCCACTATTCTAGCACTCCACTTCGTTTATAAATCCCAGACACACAATGATAACAATATCTCCATCTCCAATTTCTCAAATTGTAAAGATATCGAACCATTTAGGTACGTAGCAGGGATCAATTGGTTCGGGAGACTGCTACATTCCCGGGCCGGGGTTTGGCAGAAGGCTTTCACACGGACTAACTTGCTCGTTGTTTGATTCCTGCGACATTGGGCTCGATGGGTGTTCAATCGAGGAGAGAAAGGAAAATTGTGGAATCATTACACGAGATTACGAGAGTTGAAGTAGTTGATAGTTGGTTATTGATGGTGTTACAAAGTGTCACGCAGTTACAAGATCTGAAGTACGGAGAACAGAGGTATGGATTCAACCTTGGAAGCAAGCCTACTTACTGGCTTGGCGTCGATCTCTAACAAGCGCTGTGGATCTAGATTCTTTCTGGATCTGGGACACCCTGTACGATCCAAAAAGCTTATAGTCTCGCATGCGCTTAGGCGAGCTCCCCAGACCCACGTTGGCGGGTGTGTGTGGAAGGGGTGAGTTCGGGCAATTCACAAATAGAATGCAAGAACGCGCTGCTCTCACAATATTCTAACAAGTCTAGCAAATAATTGGGTTCGGTCGAATGCTGTTTATGCTTCCCAGAATAACCACAGGTGACGTCGAGTAAGGTTTGTGAAGCGCTGCATGGATGTTCATTGCATCCGGTGTTTCAGCCTCACCCCAAGGGATAGAAAGGGACACTTGTCTGGTGTATCATATTCCCGGCTGCCACAGTTCCAAGGAGGCGCAGTGCCGGGAATGTAACAATGGGGCAAATGACATCTGCGACGGACATATTGGCTGTGTACTACCTCAATCCGAGCCTCATTTCTCTCTGCAATACTTGGTGCCACTGCATTGCCGTCTTGATTGTACAGTAGTGTTTGCTCATTAGCTTTTGAGAAGCTTGTCTCATACAGAGCGCACTCATCTCGACTTAACCGTTCTTCCTCGTCCGACTAACCATTTTTTTCTAATTACCTCTCGGGCTGCAGGCTGCCGTTCCTTTAATCACAAAGTTGAGTTTGCTCGCTTTGGTACAGTCCAAGTGATTTTTTCCCTTCACCATAATATCATCCGCTGGACGATAGAAGTTGTTCCGCGATTACGATTCCCCAACGACCTTGACGCCGACCACTTCGGACCCGTCAACATGGGGTTCACGCACATATTCAGAGCCGCAGCTGCAGCGTTGGTAGCAGAGCAGGCTCTCGCCGCAGTCGATCCTCTCACGGCTAAGGTCAGGCACAAAGCCACTTTCTCCCAAACCAACCACAGATCGCTAACCCTTCCTATCAGGGCCAATATCTCTTCTACTCATCTAATGGCACTCAATTCTTCATCAAAGGCGTCGCATATCAGCAAGGCATCGCTCCAGGTGGCGCCTCTGAGTCCACCACCACCAGCACCTTTATCGATTCACTCGCCGACACGGCGAGCTGCACGCGAGATATCCCCCTCCTGCAGGAACTCGGTACCAACACCATCCGCGTCTACGCCATCGATCCTACAGCCGATCATTCCGCCTGCATGAACGCCCTCGATGCCGCGGGCATCTATGTCATTGCCGACTTGAGCGTCCCGGGCGAGTCGATCAACCGTGACAGCCCGGCTTGGACGACGGACTTGTATACGCGCTACGCGGGCGTCATCGACAACCTCGGCCAGTACCAGAACACGCTTGGTTTCTTCGCCGGTAACGAGGTCACCAACAACAAGACCAACAGCAACTCCGCAGCGTTTGTCAAGGCCGCCGTGCGTGACATGAAGGCGTATATTACCAGCAAAAACTTTGGGCGATGGATTGGCGTTGGGTATGCAACTAACGATGACGCCGACACACGCGATTTGCTCGCGAATTATTTCAATTGCGGAACCGACCAGACGGCTGCTGTTGACTTTTGGGGGTACAACATTTACGAGTGGTGTGGACAGAGCACTTTCCAGGAGAGTGGGTACCAGGAGCGAACTCAGGCCTTTGCGAACTACTCCGTGCCAGCATTCTTCTCAGAGTATGGCTGCAACAACCCTGGTGGTGCGAATGGGCGTGTGTTCCAGGATACACCGGTGCTGTATAGCGACTTGATGAACAAGGTGTGGAGTGGAGGCATCGTCTACGAGTACTTCCAAGAGCAGAACGACTTTGGTAGGTCTGCACTGGGAAAAAGTATGGCCCAATCAAACTAACATCCTCACAGGTCTGGTCGAACTCTCCGGCTCGCAAGTGACCAAGATGGAAGATTTCCAACCCCTTGCGGACGCCATTGCATCGGTCGACGCGAACGCCTCCGACACGACCACTGTGACCATGGCCTCGTACACGTCCTCCAACGTCCCGCGTGCCTGTCCCGCCGTCGCGGCCGACACCTGGCTTGCCTCGGATATCCTCCCGCCGACCCCCAACACCACGGTGTGCGAGAACATGGTGGCCTCGTCTGCCTGTGTGGTGTCCGAAGCCACCGCCGCTGACGCCGACGCCATGGCCTCGCTCTTCGGGACCGTGTGCGGTCTGGACGCCACGGCCTGCACGGGAATCACGGCGAATGCGACGACGGGCAAGTACGGCGAATTTGTCATGTGCAATACGACACAGCAGCTCACAAACGCGCTGAATACGTACTACACGAACCAAAAGAAGGCCAGCACGGCGTGCGACTTCAAGGGCGCCGCTAAAGTCGTGACGCCGTCTGAGACGCTGCTACCCTCATCGGCGAGCAGTAGCAGCGGCTCCTCGTCGGGAGGAAGCTCGGTGAGCACAAGTAACAATTCGACCGGTGGCACCATTACACCAACCAGCAGCTCTGGAAGTCCCAGTAGCGTTGCGAGTGGTAGTACCACTGGCGCTGGGGGGAATGGCAGCACCGGCACAGAGAACAGTAATGGAGCATTGTCAGCTAACAGTAGTTCTTCGACACAGTCTTCTGGCAGCGGAACCAGCAGTGCGCATCGTACAACCACGATGCTGGGAAGTGTTGGCTGGGCGGGATCTTTGCTTATGGCTGTTGGGGCTGTGGCCCTTACTCTGTAGACGGTTTTTTTTCCCCCGTGACATTAAGGACAATGTAGTACTAATACCCACCTGGTGCCCGTGGCATCGATGGTCGTTTTTTCTTTTTCTCGGGAAGGCTAGAGCTGTGCTGTGGCGGCGTTCAAAGGGGCATTAATTTGGTTTATCGGAGCGCATCGGGACGCTGAGCGTAGAAGGCAGCCATATCTATCTAGCAAAATCTAAGAGGTTGGGTATAAGTATACAATCTAGTATGGTCCAGGGTATTTATGAAAAGTAAATCGGAGGTGGAAGCGTGGCGGCTTATCTACCCATCCACAGGAGCCGAGCCGCGTCTCTCCTGTCCAGCACCATCCACGAAAGGCAACGCCTAGATCTCGCGAGAAACGGCGTATTGACTTCTTGTACGCAGGAGATAACCCCACTTGTACAATGCATATGGCACGACTGCTAGTAAGCAGGAAATGCACGCCAGGATGGTAAGGGTGTAGTGAACGCCCATGTTCGTATAGAACGGAATGCCCACTACCGTCATGCCGCCGGCGATGACATAGCGCACGAGAGCAGCTAGGAGATCGAGGTCAGCGGAGGAGAGACAGATGAGAAGGGGAGGTTATGGGACAACCTACTTAAAGTCAAGGCCGAGGCGCTAAAGGTCTCGTAAGCGTCAATAACATACATGTACGCGCAGATAAATACGCCCATGACGCCGAAGCCAAACAGACTGGCGGCAAGAATGGGCGACCAGATACTGATGTTCGGGTTGGCGGTCCAGCCCATCCAAAAAAGCGAGACGGGGATTGCGAGCGCGGGGCCATACATTGCGTACAGCAAGCGGAGCTCTGGATTGAACTGCCCGGCCTGCTTGAACTGCGTGATGGTCATGCGGTAGATGATGGGGACGAGCAGGCCGGTGAAGAAGAGGCCTACAAACATGGCAAGGAAGATGATGTTGCTGAGTCCCTGCGAGATACCGTAGGTGTCTTGGTATATATATGGCCAACCGACGAGGAAGGTAAAGAGCACAATGTACACGACAGACAGGTATAGCGTCATGGCGAGGATGATGGGCTCCGAGGCCATTCGGAAAGGCCTCGTCATGCTCGTCTGCAGCCGGCTTCCCAATGTAGCCTCAACCACCTCAAGCTCCGAACGGTAGCGCTCATCGCCCGTCAGCCGTCGCAGATGCTCCGCCTTCCATCGCAGCAACAGCGGCGCATACGTCTCGGGCATCAGCAAAAGCAAAAGGACCATGATAACGCCCGCCGCCAGCAACACAGTCCACTCAGCCCAGCGCCACCCACCACTCACGGACGAGGGCCCAATATACGCTCCCATGACGGCGCCCAGCATCGGTCCGCCGAATGCAGCAATCGCGTAGAGCGGGAATGCCCAGGTCTTTTCCACACCGTCAAACATGTCGGCTACCGACCCGCCCGCACACACCAACGGCGTCGAGGCCGCGCATCCGGCGAGCAGCCGGAACGTGATTTGCGCGCCAAAGTTGGGTGCCAGCCCTGCACCGAGAATCATGGCCATGAACACGCCCATGGAGCCACAGTAGACCCGGATGCGCCCAAACGTCTCGGACAACGGCCCTGCAACCAGCGACCCTAAGCCCATGCCGACTAGATACAGCCCCGTGGCGAGGCTCTCGGCGACTTCGCTAACGCCGAGCGAGGCGGCGGCTTGGGGTAGGACCGTGGCATCGATTCCGGAAGCGGCACCAACGCCGGCGGCGATGAGGGAAATTTGCAACGTGCAGCTGATGCGGCGACTCAAGGGCCAGTTGCGCGGGTTGAGAGGGTCGGTGGGCGAGGTCCAGTCGACGACAAACACAGGCATGCCTTTGTGGCCTTCGTGAGTGTGACGCGCGCGTGCGTGGATGCCAGTTAGCGAGTGTCCGAGGGCCGCTCGCGCGGTGTACTGTGTTGCGGCGGTGGCTACGCGGTGCGCTGCTGTTGTTGGGCAGGCGTCGTCTAAATCATCGTCCTCGCTGCTGCGTAGACTGGCGTTGTCCGAGGAGGATGAGGATGGTCCGGAGGGCTGCGGGAGCCGGCCATCGCCATGGACCTCACCAGGCGCTTTCTCCGGATCTATGAATGCTGGCGGTACTGCGTTACTAGGCTGTTGTTGTTGCTGCTGCTGCTGCTGCTGCTTCTCCTCGTCTCTCTCGTCGGCAGCACGGGTCCGCCGCTGTGCTGCCTCGGCATTACGGTCGATCTGGGCCTTCACAGCGCGACCTATGGCGCGGTATTGCCGGATGCACTGCATGGTGTATTAGCCCGAGACTGTGATTCATCCAAATCTTGTCAACGGGAAGGGGAAGACCAGCCGGTGGATTGTTAGGATTTGAAGCCCCGTTGTAGATGGCTTCGAGCTTCAGGAGGTGCTTGTTTTTACGCAGTGAAGTCAGAGCGGGTTGTGACACATAAAAAAAAGAAAGACTGCGATACCGCTCACTGACGTGAACCGGAGCGAAATAATTAGCTTCTGATTCTTGTGGATTTCATTGCCCACGCTACTACGCCGCCATGATAAGAAACAGTGGATCTTCGGCTCTTTTCTTCCGCTGCGGTCCGCTATGAGGTATGAGGGATCTCCCGCTGGTGGATACGGTCTTATAAATCCGGGTTATCCATGTCGAGGATGATCCTTACTTCAACGTCAAGTCGACTTGCCTAAGTATTTTGCTTGCATCCTGTGCAAGATTCTGCTCATGATTCATTCTTGATGTGGCAAACAATCTACGAATGCATCATACTGCCTTGGCTTACTTGGTAATTTGGATTTCTGACAGTCCTCAATATGCTGTCCTGGTGCATGTGCCAACACACAGTAGAGGAGCCCTCGAATGTGCCGCGACGGGTTATGCTCCGCATCGGACTCGGCAGCGTCTTTTGAATCCTCAAGATCATGCGTGATGGGAACCAAGAAGAGAACCTATGCGATGAGGGGATGATGGACGACTCCAACTCCTAACACATTCCCCACGAGCCGAAAAGCGAGCCGGCGTCTCGTGCTCGCTATTCCCCGCATTCTCCCGCGCCGGGTCAACTTCGCAACCAGAAGAGGAGTTCAAAGAGTCCCTGTAGACTTGGAAAAGATCGACCATACCGTACATAGAGGTGTTCTGCTTTGCCACAAATCAATATATTGCCACGCGTACGCCCATAGGGACACGACGATGAGACCAGCCTGGATAGACACAGAACAAGAAGTGACTACATAATACACCACTTTGAATCACGATAAAGTTAACTCTCAGCAGACTTTTCATAATGACAACGAATGGTTCAAACGGCGTGGGTCACTTTGACCCGTCCATTTACCCTCCCTTCCCAAACGATGTGCCAAGTGTGAGACTGGAAAGCTTCTCACTTGCAGAGCTCGAGAAAGGGGATAAAGAACTGGAAGACCGCCTCTTTGAAACTTGCAAAACTAGAGGCTTCTTCTCCTTAGACCTGAATGGCAGTCAAGCGAGCTTCATGCAACGAGACTGCGACGACATCGCCAGGCTGGCAGAGAGGGTCTTCCAGTTGCCTCAAGAGGAAAAGGATAAATATCCCATGAAAGATTCCATCTTCGGGTACGCCCATATACTCTTCCTTTAATTCATGAATGCGGAAACTTAAACCTCCCAACAGCTTCAAACCCGTCGGCGCCACCAAAACCGACGCCAAGGGCACCCCAGATACTGCTTCTTTCTTTAACGTCGCCAAAGATGCCATCCTCGAAAACACTACGCGCTGGCCGCTACCTGATATTGTGCTTGAACAAAAGCCCCTCTTGTCCCGCTATATGCGCACCGCCCACGCTACCGGCCTGAGCATCCTCTCCATTCTAGCTACCAAGCTCGGCCTGCCCGCCGAAGCTCTCGCCGGCTACCATCGAATCGAGGAGGAATCGGGCGACCATGTGCGCATGACGTATGGCCCGGCACGGAAGACTGCCGAGTTGCCCGAGATTCAGACTCCAGGGCATACGGACTTTGGGAGCATTACCATCCTGTTCAACTGGCTGGGAGGCTTACAGGTGTGGTCGGATCCATCACGGGGAGGATCCTTTGAGAACGTGGTTGATCCGGACAGCGCCGCGGCGGCACAGCAGGAGGGAGAGAAGCCAAGATGGCTGTGGGTGCGTCCTCCACCACCAAATCATGCGATTGTGAACCTAGGCGATGCGGCGGTGAAGTGGACGGGTGGCGTGCTCGCTTCGGGTAGACATAGAGTAGTGCCGGCGCCAGGTGAGCAGGGTCGTTTCGATCGGTACAGTATCGTGTACTTTGTGCGACCTGAGGACAAGGCGCTGTTGAGACGCTTGGAAGCACCGGAGATTCCCAAGATTAGTGAGGGGGAGCAAGAGGAGGTGATTGACGCAAAGGCATGGATTATCAAACAGGCGAGGTCTTTAGGGCAGACTATTGCCAACTGATTTGAAAGGTTGCTGTGGCTGATTGGAAGTTTGCTGTTGTAGTGTTCTGGTAGGAAAGTATGACCTTGGATTGAGCTTGTTTTCGTGTTTGCATTAGGATGAATCGTCTCTTGCGTTGATGTGAGGGATGCTTTGGAGGGTTTCCTGGCAGTGAATGTAGGTTGGGTCTTCAACAAGACGCGCCATGGACCCTCCCTGCGATGAGAACTTCCAAGCCAATGCTCATAGCAACGGCTTGGACTCTTCCACGTGATACTCTAGATTGTACCAATCGCTTACGTATGGGAGCTGGTACCACACATGAATATGTTACGAGGCCAATTCTACCTAAGTACTTACTTAGCAGCATGTGTAGAGGAGAACGACATGTCCAAAGGCTGTGCACACTCAGCAAAACTATACTCGGTGAAATTTCTATAGAGATTTGGATTTCAACCTTTGCTTCATCCTCAGAGAATCACCGGAACAGTACTCTATATGCCAGTAAATCGTTAAGGACAGGACGTTACATACACTTATTTTAATATGATTCTCAAAATTATAGACCTGTTGGTGTTTCATATGATTTATAAGAAGTCTTTGAAAACGTAGCGTTTTGGCACTTTTTGCTGGGGTTTTGGGAAGTGTGCAAAGACTTTTGGCACGATGTTTTTTACCTGGGTACGTAATGGCTTCTCAGCGCCAGGCGAAAGGCCTCTCGAATTTACTTCGATTCCATTGAAGTGTGCTTGAGTGTTGCTGATACTTGCTGCTTATGAGGCCTTCCTAGTGAATGACATCCAAATTGGCGAGCTTCAAAGCTCAATACTCTTGGTCACCTGAGTCGTGAATCGGGCCTTTGCCCAGTTACTTCAAATAAATACCGCCTGCATATTTACATCTATGAGTTTTCGAATGAGACGAATGGGCAGTGGAGCAGTCAATGACATAAAATTTCTATCTACCCAAACGGGCCTGGTGTTGGTAGGCTCAAGTGACGATACCGTCGGATAGACAGGATGTCCAGTGTTGGGGCTGAATAATTGTAAATCCTGCTCTAATTAGGAATGGAAAGATTGGCTCTCTGTGGCAGGCTTCAAAACCTATCACAGAGCGTGCCTCTCCTTACTGAGCCTCCTGCATATCTATGTAGGGATTATAAATACCCTTGTATAAATACCCTTGTGCCTACCTAGCTATACCTACACCCGGATTGCCGAACACGGGCACCTAGAAGCGCATTGTATGAAACTTTTTTGTGATTCCGGCAACGATACCCGACATTCTGCCTCTTCGCCCTCAAGACGGGCTTGTGACCTGTGTCAGTCTGAGAGAACCTTGGTGGACGACAAAGCAAGTAGGTAATCACGAGGCTATTGTTCGCTATCTAAATCCGGACCTTCAGGGCTTGTGACAGTAAATTGGCAATCGTTGAGCCCAAACGGTCG
Source organism: Gnomoniopsis sp. IMI 355080 (assembly GCA_027946555.1). Taxonomy (NCBI): domain Eukaryota; kingdom Fungi; phylum Ascomycota; class Sordariomycetes; order Diaporthales; family Gnomoniaceae; genus Gnomoniopsis; species Gnomoniopsis sp. IMI 355080. The sequence continues at coordinate 75,050 of JAPEVC010000050.1, read as the reverse complement.
CCCAGCCAGGGGTCAGGCCCAGGGCGGGGAGACCTGGTAGTGTGGTTTCTGGATCCAGCCCGATGTAACCAGCTGTCTCTATTGGGTACCGGATGCAACCTGAGGCCTGTTCGCCCAGAACCGCCTGGTGAACCCTCGCCAATAACTGCAAATCAAGACCAACGGCCTCCCACGTGGTAAGGCCAGTGACGTCCCGTGCTAAGAGAATTGGAAAATGTATGGATCAGTAGGATGGAATTCAAGATTTGCTATGCTTGTCTTTTATACAGTACAAATACAGCCTTTCGTTGTCCTCTTCCTGTTTGCGCTCTTCAAACCCACATTTCATTTCTACACATCTCTAGATATGCAAATTCCAACAGGCCTTTTGGTTACTTTTCTGCCTCTTACTGCCCGGGCTGCCAACATTGTTCTCTCGAACGATGACGGATGGGCAGAGAAAAACATCCGCGTCTTTTACGACGCTCTAACAGCCGCCGGCGAGAATGTGCTCATCTCAGCTCCAGCAGAAAACGAATCGGGAACCGGCTCAAGCGACGAGACCCCTGAGACAGTCACAGATGGTTGCGAATTCGATAGCTGTCCAGCGGGAAGTCCAGCTATCGGCAGTAACAGCAGCGAGCCTCGATTCAACTACGTAAACTCTTATCCCGTGACAGCCATGCGCTACGGTATCCAGAATCTCTCTCAGACTTTACTTGAAGGTCCGCCAGATATCGCCGTGGCAGGATTCAACGTCGGATGTAAGATACTTTGGTTGAACATTCTGCAGGACGCAAGTTGCTGACAAGTCTTTAGCAAACACTGGCCTCACGACTTTAATCTCCGGCACCGTTGGCGCGGCCACGGAGGCGTCCCTCGATGGCGTTCCGGGCATCGCTTTCAGTGGCACTACCGGTTCTCAAGTGGCCTGGACCACTGCCACCCAGATTTATCAGTCCGTTTACGCCGATCTGTCCACCAACGTCACACAGACCCTCCTCGCCTCGGGTGCGCCCTACCTGCCGAACGGCATCTGGTTGAATGTCAACTATCCAGCCGTATCCAGCAGCACTTGTTCCTCTGCGGCGCAGTTCAAGTTCGTCCTGTCGCGTATTTACAGCGCCACATTTTTAACGGGCGACGACGTCACGTCATGCGGGTCCAATAGATTGCCTACTGAGTCTTCTGTCGTGGGAACCAGCGGTTGTTTTGCGAGTATCAGTGTTGGGGACGCAAGTGATAAAACCGACGCCAGCGCGAGTGATCAAGCCACGGTGCTGGCGAAGTTACAACCTATCCTTTCATGTCTTCCATAGAGGACGATTCGAGTTGGTTAATCTTCGACGTGGTATGAGGCTTCCTGACTCGAGAGATCAAAACAAACTTAATACAACATCGAAAATGCTTGGAAGTTCTTCGCCCTTACCTACCTAGGTAGGTAGCATTGGACGTTTGGCTCAACCATGTCAGCCGTTCGCTAAATCCAAACTTACTTTCAATTGTACATGATACTTCTATCTACTCTTATCATGAAAATGGATTCTCATTCACAATTATATTTCGTCAAGATAAGCTACTTTGCTTCACACTGCACAGAAGCTTGAAGTCGACCCGATTCATATATTCGGACAGACTTGTGAACGAGGTAGGGACAGCAAAAGTTCTGAAAATGGAACTTTAAGACCCCGTGCGGGAACATCGTACGGCCCTTGCAATCGGGATGCCTCCACTGGTATGCAATGTTGATATTCGCGTATCGTGAACCGATGCAAAATATGTCTTAGTTCTGTGCTCTTCCTGATATTCTCTTGTCGATCTACACAGACATATACCAGTAGGCATTCTGCAATCACAACACTTCTGAATTGCACGTCACTTAAAGAGCGAAAGCCTTTCCAGCCGCTGTAAAATGGCATTTAAACGGTTTCATCAAATTTTCAATCCTCGTTTTGATATTCTGATTATATTATATCCAACTCTCCGTTCGATATCGCCATCAGAAGCAAGTCCAAAGTCGCTACTATGCCACCAACCACAACCGATCACTTGAGCAGTCGCACCAATTTTGCAACCTCATTCCACCTAACACCTCAAGTCAAAGGGATAGAGCATCCAAGATTTTCAAGGGTTGGCTGAATCTTGGTCAAAATATAGGTCAATGTCTCGACAGTGGGTGTAATAACACTATTCAAGTTCGATGAGACGGGGAATGTGAGCAATTGATAAAGCAAGCATGCAATCACTGCACCATTTGGAGTGGCTAATAGAGTTCCATTCTGGATGAAACCTTTAAAGTCGACGGTGTCGAAACCCCCATTGCCGGTGTTCCCGCCAAAGAGAACCGGGTTTGCGAGATATTGGGCCAAGATCTCCGCAGTCACATCCGTGGTACTGTAGGGAGTAACACGATTCGTCCAGTTGGCCGGGATCTGCTCGGCGCTGAATGTGTATGTCCCATCACTCTGTTTTGTTGCACCAAAGAATGAAGAGATTGTGGCTTCGTCGGGAATGTAGTCGGGTCCTGAAGGCATAAGCTCATACAAGAACGAGGACGCGCCATAAAGCAGGACTGTGAGTGGGCCAAAGAAAAATTCCGAATTTTGCTGTTGGGATTGCTGCCATCTCTCAAGACGATACTTGGACATGCCTGCTCTGTCATAGATCCCCCCGGTGCTGTCGGTCATCATTTTGAAAAGCGTAGCATTGAAAGTGAAGTCGTCGCCGTTGTCGAGGAAGTAATCGTTTCGGGTGAGTGAAGCATCGCCCTCAAATTTGTTATGTCCATCTAGGCCTGGCTCCGAGCCTGTTAGCAAAGGCGAGATGGACGTCCTGGTGGTCGCATCACAGCCAATGGACAGCTTTTGTGTGACAATATCACCATCCGTCAGAGTCAGGCCCAGCAGAGCCAGCAGCACGGCCAGGTCGTATCCAACGTTGTAAATGTTCTGCTGAGCATCGACGAGCTCATTGAAAGTGGTGATGCCATCTCGAGCGAGAAAGTTGTGGTTGGCGGCGGCATTCAGGCCTGGACACGGACCACGAATGTCGTCGGCACCAGGAGCCTGGAACTGATGCGCAGTGTCTCCGTCGGCGGGGACTTGGTAACCACCTACTCCAAGTCCTGGAAGGCCATTAGCTGCATGGTTGTATGGGAACTCGGTCGTGATGCCTGGAGCGGGAACGTGATTGGCGTTAAAAGGGCATGTTGCAGCGCCGCCAGCCTGGCCGCTGCCGCCGGGTTGTTGACGAGGTCGGAAAAGTCTGGTATCAACTCCCGGTACATTGGCCACAAATGGGAAAGAATGAACGGCAGTAGCCGAGAGAAGAGTGATGAAATATTTCATGGTTCCAGTGGTTCTTTGAACGCCGTCTTAGTGGGCCATGTGATAAAAATGAGCGGTTATTGATATTGGGCAGAGGAAAACAGCATTTTATCATTTTCTAAAACCCCCTTGGGTAGCAAATTTCATGTGTATAATTTGACTTGCCACAGATCGTGAGCCTCGGTAATCTATACAGTAGAGACACACCTAACCGGATCGCTTCAGGTCCGAACGTAGAGTCTCTGATGTGGCTGGCTGAGGTCTGAGAAGACCGTCATACCTTCCTAGCCGAGAACGAAATATTGAATTCTTCCTAGGCCGCGGTCCTCACGAGGTCACTAGCTCGATATTTCGTGGGGAAGTGATCAGCGCCACAAAGTACGCATGGCCAAACCTACCCACCAGAAGGTCGATCTGTACTCAGATCCATTCAGGTGATAGTACCAATATATAAAAACTCGATCTTTGTGAGCGATGAAGTGGCCTCACTGTCGCGATCCAGTTTTGGCACTGGCTACCTTTGTATTCAGATGTGGTAATCAGGGCTGGGTAGGAATGTCAAAGCATCCCTAGCCGTACAGCTTTGTGGAACGTACATGTACCACCAGTGCTCACAGTGATCGTGTCAAGAATTTGATAAATTCTGTCTACACGATGATCCTTTCACCTCGGTATCCCCCTCAATCTTGCAACGGCCAAGCAATGACTCTAGTTAAGCTCGATGCAGATCGAAACTAGTCCACCGCGTCCCCGGACTTATTCAAACCAATGAGAATTTCTGCAATGAATAATTACTCACGCGCTATGAAGCTGTCAGAAAGAACCTTGGAAGCATTTGGAGGGTTGCCTCCCACACCATTAGGTACTCCGCACAAATACTGCGTCGGCCTGGACAGTTACCGAGCGTGTGGCCAATGAAGGCTACACCTAACACGGTCTCGCCTTGAATTCGCATATGGTTGGCCAGTAAGTACTGATGAATGAAAAGGTCCGTGTCTTTTAAGAAGTGTGGACCTTGGCGATACCTAATAGCTTTTTCGTTCTGATAACCTACCTAATGGGCTTTCACCAAGAATCCGGATAATTTCAATTGAATTGCCCTGACCACTTGGACAGATGTAGACGACCTTGTGTAGTCAAAGAGGTGCAAAGACCATCTTAATCGACTGCTCGCCATTATGCCTTTTGAAAATGCCGAGGCCAACTGACAAGTTCGGAGTTGAAGCGTGGAGAACATAACTTAGCTGCCATAAGTTCAATGCATTAGCAGATGACCAAAGGTCAAGTTCAGCGCTTTTCTAGGGAATGGTTTTGGTCGCCGAGAATTCATGAGGGTTCACCTTGAAAGACATCGCGAGAATTGGAATGCCTCTGAAGTCGGTCTAACCTTAAGGAGATTGGACACCTTCGTAGCGGCATTAAACCAGCACAAAATAGGGGAAAAGAAATATGGTACCGAGAGACAGACACTGCGGGATGAAGTCATCAAAAGAAACGTGTCTATACTAACACCAAAGGAAGAAACTTTGTGCGGAATCTGGCGCTAAATTCTCGAAAAGCTTCCAGAATGATGTGCATCCCGAATTTGACCACCCTTGGTTACTTCCGTGCAGTACTATGTGAGCCTAAACCATACCGACCGAAAATTCCCCTCTCCGGTCATGTGCGGAGAAAGTTCCGCACCTTATCCAAAAGAACGTATTGGTAGTTAACACCGTGAATTTAAACATCATGGAGCCTATAGCGTGCTCGGAGTCTACTGAGGTGATGGCGGCCAGCGCGGCGGGAGCAGCAAGCGCAGACCGAGGCTAGCTGAAGGATACCCTAAACTGAGGAGCAGAACGGCTGGCCAGACATACGCCATAGGCTAGGACGACGCCCAAGATGAGAGTCAAGACTGAGATGGCAGTTGATGTGACCATTATTGGTGTTGGTACGATTTAGTACACAATATTCACAGGAGGTACGTTCTCATTCTACGAAGAAAAGTCCCCCACCCCTCTCCTCCCTGACTTCTTCTTGCTTCGTTACCAACACTACATACTATACCAGAACAAGACACGATGTTTGTGCCGGAAGAACACAGGGCGCGTTAGACAATACAACGTTGCTGAGCACGGGCAATCCATCCATATTTTAAATTGATACGAGGACTCGGTCCGCATTATCGTTCCTGGCTATGCCTTGGCAGCCCGGAAGGCTCCAGAATGATCCATCTCAAACCAAGGGCTTCTTATCCAGCCAGGCCTTAAACAGCTGCATAGCATGCTTAGGTTTGTCAAACGGTACCATATGTCCCGCACCATTGATACGGACGTATCTCAAAGGTCCACTCTCCCACCACAGACCACCAGCCCAAACTTGCTTGTTATTCTCCTGCTGGTATCTGAAGTCGGCCAGGCCCTTCCAGGAGAGGGATCCAAAGACCCTTTCATTGCCAACGAAGTTGCAAATCTGGCAAAAGTTAGCAAGCATACCCGAGTCAGGTAAAGAAGGAGCAGCGCCATGGTTATAGAGGAAGCAGAAAGATGCGTAATCCAGTCGTCAAAACAGTGCTTACCCAGTCCCAAGTGCCAACATAGATCATCACTCGAATATCGGAATGCAGTAGGCTTGTCACAAAAGGCCGTGTATCGATGAGTCCGTCATTGACTGCCCTAAAATCGGACCCAACCTTGTTACTGCAGGCTTCGAATTGAGGTGTCTCAGGGTTGACGCCAAAGGCCTTGCGGACGCGGTCGAGGCGGAGAAACGTGGTGATTGACTTCATGATCGGGTAGCATAACGGGCCATTGCAAGGCTTGCTGACATCGTAGTAGTTCAGACCCGAATCGAAATAAGGATTATCCAATTCCGTGCTGCAAAAGTCCACGGCCCCATTGCAGATGAGAGGGTCCGGGTACTCCTCACAAGCCTGCAGAAGGTACTCGCAGCGTGGCACCGCGTCGGCCATTTTCGCGCAAACATCGTCCTTGAGCAGCGGACCGATGCCTGTGGCGTTGGTGCATGATATGTCATAAGACGACGATGCCTGCTTTGTGTCGGAAAAGATGCCGTTGCCTATCAGGACGGACTCAAGAGGAATCTGAGCTTCTGGAGGGGCCATCTTGTTCATCTCGTTGATGTGGCTAGCAAAGATGGGAATGTAGTGCCCACCGTAGCTCTCGCCAGCAATAGAGAATGGAAGCTTCCGTGCTTCGGGGAATAGCTGGTACCACAGATCCATGAAGATATAGACATCCTCGCTTGCTGCAAAAGTGCCGTTTGCGTGGTCATCGGGGTTGTCGCTGTAAGAGAAACCCACCCCGATAGGCTGATCCAGGAAGAAGATGTTGGCAGCATTGATCCAGCTCTCCTTGTTCTCATGGGCCGTCTCGCCTCCCTCGTCAATAGAACAGGGGCCCAGCTCCATCATGAGTCCCATCATGGACGAGCATCCGGGACCACCATTGATCCACATGACCACGGGATCATCTTCTGGACTTGATCTGGATTGAAAATAGGCAAAATAGAAACTTGGGGAAGTCAGTAACTTCTAATCACTACTTAGACGGAGTACATGACAGTTGATTCGGGCCAAAGTACGCACTGTTTGTCGCCCTTGTTGAGGTACCCAGTATAGCCATCCGTGGCACCTGGGCATACCTCAGCTATCCTGTTACCTTCACCCTGGATCTGAGCGGTTCCAGAACGATGAGGAGTGACACTGAGACTGTGGTGTGGGTGAGCTTTATGCGTCACGTGGACAGTGTTCCCCGAGTCGGTGCCAAACGTCAATGGAGCCTGTTCTGGAGAGGCAAATGTGGTGCCAGCCCACAAGGCCGCAGTGAGAATCGGGATTAACATGTTTACGCAAGAGTGACCAGTAATTCACTGCTCAGACGCTGGGAGGCAGGAGAAGTTGAGAAGAGGTGGCGGTCACTCAAGGTGGGTTCAACAGTTGTCATTGAGGACCTTGATAGCAAGATAGTGACTAATCAATAAGCCGGGTTCCTGCGGCTGACTAATATCCAGGAACACGTACAGTACACTGGTACGTTACACGTATCATCCATCGTACAGTGACATCGTCAACCCTTCTTAATTCAATCATGCATCCAACAGATATACCCAGACAGCCCATATACCGAATCCTATATTACTCCAAATCCTCAACTCTGCCAAGACCAATGTGTAGTGTGCCATTCGGAGGAAACGTCTCAGTCTGTCCTCAACCCAGTCTTCATGACCATGTTGGCGTCAATCGCGCTCTGGTTCAAGAGGCGAGGGTAACCCCCGAGCACTGTGTCGTCCGTGATGATAGCTTGATCAAATGGCTCTTGTGGCCATTCATTCCGCACATGGAAGTGCTTGAGAGTGTTGCAGAACTTCTCGTGGATGAGCTCCTCATTTCCCGTCTTGTTTAGGTTTTCGATCCAGGGTCCTCTTGTGTTGTCGTTCGTGTGGAAGTCTAAATCGATCTGTAAATACTCTGGGAACGGAGACCCGAACCAGAAGCAAGGCTTATACGACATAGCAGTAAGATTGTGATAGAGCGGTCTTCCACTGCGAGCCTACAACGCATCATGTCAGTAGGGTTATTTGCGCGTCTTGCGTTAGGCCGATAGACCACGAGACCGTCAATTTGAAGGGAATGGGGCTGTTATTTACCCATTTCAGCCCACATGTCATCGGGGTAATGGCGGAAAATCCATATGACCGGCCATCCGGTGAGGGCGCTGTTACGTGCACACCGCTAAGGCAGACGGGACTGTTTCCTCGGGCCATGAGCGTTAAATACTTGGGTCCCTTGCCACCCCTATTTGCCTGGTCAGATTTCATGCTTGATTGGTATAGATAAAAGCACTTCGAGGCTAGGGCTCGAGCTTCTTGGGGGACGCAGCATGCTTCAACTGAAGTGGGGCGTCTTTGTACAGAACGCTTGATATGAGAGGCTTACATGTAGTCATTTGGCACGACTTCAATTGGATGCATCACATTCTCGGACATGTATTCTGTTTGGTTGTTTCTGTATTCCTCAAGGCGTCAGCACGCATGCCCACTTTGCTGCTATGTAGCAAGCGCTGGCTTTTGACATGTTAAACTTACGATCCGATTTCTTGGGCTTTGTCATCGTAAAGGTGAACGTTTGGTCTATGAGTCGTCAAGATTCAGCCTTTCTGAAAGACCATTTCTCATCTGGACTGGTCCGCAATATCCAGTTCCACCAGATCTCAGGGACTTCAGGGGCACATACTGTTGGCCGGCGGCTCCACCAAGCCTCCCTTCCATGTCTGAACCGCTGAATGGATGAGATAATCAGTATCGACTCTTTTTGTTAACTTTATGAGGAACGACTAACATTTCGAGGGAAACCTTGTACGGTTCTTTCCCCCTAGGAGGAGGTGCTTTTGGTGGCCCAGGTCCAACCCAGTCATGCATTGTACTGCCCAAAAACACAAGATTGAAGAGCAAGAATATTAGATCGAACGTCTCTATGAATAGGTCTGCTTTGAGCTCCCCCACGTCGGATGCCACAGTTATTTCGTTGGGTTCCCACTCACCGCCCGAACGCCGCCCTTCGATGACTCCGGTCGTCGCGCTGAGTTCATACTCGGAAGCGGTTGCGCCGCCTCCGGGCATGCAGGCGACGCCGACAGTCAGTCGCAAGGCTGTCACGAAAGTGATCAGGCGATGCGGGACGTGTACCATGATGTTGAATAGCTTGCGGGAGTCGTTATGTCAGAAAATTATGCAAGTATCAAACAAAGTTGAGGCGAGACCATCAAGATGTGGACACAGTGCTTTCACAAGAAGGGGAACAAACACATTATTTATTGTACCTTTGGATGAATCGCATGTATCCTTTTCCCGTTCCATTACATCGAGACAGCTGACGGAGGACTTGTTAGAACAGCCTTATCAAGAGCCGGCCTTCTTGCCCCTCGTTACTAGCGATTAGCCAACCTTCTAACATATGGCGCTCTACCGCGATCGTCATCGATAACGACCTATTATCAACGCGCGAGTGAATCACTGTTGCTCTGAATCAATATTGGAACATCTGTGCACAAGGAATTTGAGCTTTCCCGCGTGACGGTTGAGCTAATATACAATTATTTGAAAAATGACCAAGCTTCCATTGCTCTTCCCGCGTAGAGAAACAACTCATTTTCGAGCTCAAGTTGTCCGGGCGCCAAGTGACGGACCTCTCCGTATATTCGACCGTCGAGGTTAGTAAGGACGTGCGCTCGTCACGATCAAACTTCCACCGTCACCACATTGCTATAAAATGCACACGTGTAATATAACAGAGTCGATCGTCTACACGTGCCAAGTCAAAGCGACACTGGTGCGAATGCAAGTGATATCTGTCGGTTTCATGATCTTATGACTTTAAAGAGTTAAGCTGAGCGAAGTAGACTCGCGTGACGCTAGCACCATATCAGTGACCAGCAGACTTTGATCAATCTGTCGAACACAACAAGATTCAGAATTTGTATAAATTGAACTGGATTACCACAATCTCTGGACCTGCTGGTTGGTCTCCAGTGGTCTGTCCTCCGTGATCTCTTTCCCCAGGCAAAAAGAGAATGCCTGTTTCTTGAAGCACTCTACATGGAAACTACAGCATATCACATATGAGCTCTTCTCTATAATCAACATGTATTTGATAGCTACCATTCTGTTCCTTTTCAAGATCACCTGGCTTGTCGCGGTAAGCTTGAACTCCTACCCGCACTTCAAAACCCTCACATCATACTGACCATACATAGGCACAAGGACCAGATGGTTCATATGAAGAGGGACATTCTTCATCGCTTGCAGATTCCGACCTCGGGTACCCTGTATTCAATGAATCTGGCAATGAAGATCCCAGGTTTCACGACGCCAGCCCTGATAGCTACAAAAGAAGGTGGCTAGACATTATCTACCCAAAAAGCATAAGCTGCATGGAAAATCCGGAGTTGGAGCATGACCCCAGGTGGCATGTAGAGACACTGGGTCAGGCAAAATGTCAATATTGTCCTGCGAGGGCTTGTGGGCCTCGCGGTGACATTGAGTTTATGAGATTGTAAGATCTGCGGGCGTCCGTTGCACCGACCTCTGCCACTTCACAATTGTTCATGACAGGAACGGGCTTGAGAAAACTATTTCTCTGTGTTCAAGATACTTCTCAGCCACGACAATTCCGTCCTTTCTTCCCAAGAGTCAGGCTGGGATTCTGGTAGGAAGCCACGTTTGCTGACAATGGATTTACGATCTAGGTACATCACTATGCCCAATGGACATTTGTTCGACGACAAGTATTACAAAGGCCTTGTGAAACCCACGCACCATGCATGTGGACACACGTATTTCGCGAGTGTAAGAGCGCCCCTGAAAGGAGGCTCCAAGAGATGCTGGCAAGCCAACAATGGCACAACATATCTGCGGTTTCATGCAACGAAACTCACAAACCCCGAGTACGTCGAATATGCGTTTTCATACGCGACGTGTTGGAGGTGGCGATTAAAGGTGCGTTCACTTCATTAGCGGTTTTTCTTTCCTTGATGGAAGGGTCTCTACTAGACTGCCAGCGATGGAGTCCTCAGCAGGGCTTCTACCTAAATACTCCGAGTTAGCTGGCCAGGTTCAACACCGCAACTTCCTGCTGTGGTTTTGAATACTCTAGTCGTTATCCGGATCTCGAAGCTGATATTCTGTTCAATGTAGTGCGAGCAAGTTGATCGGATACCCGTCGGTCACAGGAAGGGTGATCATTTGCTTGATCCTGGTGGTGCTTACTTAGTGGACATGGATGGGACCGATATGGACTGAGACTTCTATTTGCTTGTTGTTGGTAATCGCATTGTGATTGGATAATAACGTCTTGCAATACCTTACTGTGGCCCAATGGCACCTCTGGGTATAGGTGATCTAACGACGGCCGGGTGTATCTGCTGAGTTCCCCGAGCAATATCAAGCATTCAAGTAGGCCACGGTCGGAACAGCCGAACTTTCCCAGAATTGACTATTATAAGGGACGAAATGTTGGAATGGAATTTTCATTAAATTACTTCCGAACCTTGGAAAACTTTACTGTATTACATGCCCACTTCATACATCTTGGGTGACACATGTCCACCTGAGCAGCTTTCACGCAGCTGTGACTAACCACGTCTTGAATACAAACTTGAGTGATTCATCGGCTTCTCTTACTGGTCAATTTCACAGACTCGTACTTGCAAAACCCCATTTGTGGGCCCAATACAAGTGCGGATTAATGCGAAAGCGCGTGGAATGAGGCTCACTTTGAGAGACGTTTCATGTAGAAGATCATAAATTCGTTATTGGCCGATGGGTATCTATACTCTAGCCGGCCAGGGCCTTCCCCATGAGTGCGTCGATTTTTAGACCACTCCAACAGGCTTTGCGTCTTCCAAATGTTGGGAGGTGCCCGCCATTTCGCCTCGCATCACCGCCTTCTCCTCCTCAGCAGCACCATCCTTGAACAACGCATCCATCTGCTCCAGCGTCTTGCCCATAGTCTCTGGTACACAGAAGAATGCCCAAACCGCAGCCATGATACAGAAGCTTCCGTAGAAGATATAAGTACCAAAACCAATGCTCTCGATCATGGGAGGCGTCGCGAGGCCTACGACAAAGTTGGAGAACCAGTTCACCACTGTCGCGGCGGCCACACCCTTGGCACGAGAGGTGTTCGGGAACACCTCTGCTGGAACAGCCCAGGCCAGGCAAGAGTAAGTGGCTCCGAAAGCAATGACAAAGACAAAGGCCATCGCCACGGCTGCCCAGCCGGCTGCGATGTGTGAGGACCAGTCGCTCGAATACAGGCCGACAAGAGCAGCGAGAACCATCCAGGCTGCGCCTGTGATCACACCACCAGAAATGGCCAGCGCTCTTCGGCCCACTTTGTCAATAATGACGAAGCAGATACCCACTCCAACCCATTGGAGGATGTTGAAGATACCAGATAGGATGAGAGCCATTTCGGTGCTCTGTCCAAGCGACTCAAATAGTGTGGGCGCGTACTGCAAAGTCAAGAGTCAGAAACAGATATATGGAGAAAATGACTGCTAGAGTGTACTCACGTAGATGAAGGCATTGATTCCCATGAACTGCTGGAAGAAAGAAAAGCCACATGCGAGGATCGTGCGGCGCCAGACACGGGCGAGGTCGGTCCATTGCGCAATCTCCAACTTGATTCCACGCACGCCGGGGTGTCTCCTCTCTTGGATCCTGTGGTGCACGTTGACCTCGGTAAGGATACCGTGGAACTCGGCCTGGACACGGTGGTCGTCGGCAGGAAGTCTGCGCAGCTTGGTGATGCTTGTCAAGGAGTCCTCATTCCGGCCCACCAGGGCGAGCCAGCGAGGGGAGAATGGGAAGAAGTGAATGGCAGTGCCCAGAATAGTGGCCGATACCATCTGTAGGCCGAAAGGAATACGGAACGCTGCCTCGCTTTGAATATGGCGGGTGCCATACGTGATCCAGTATGAGATGACGACTCCTCCGACAATAGAGACGGACTCAAGCACAAGCAAGGTACCTCTCAGATTCGGTGGTGCGATTTCGGAAATGTAGATAGGAGCGCCCTGATGGATTGTTAATTTTTTTTGTGGGACAAAGAGATGGAATGAAGTCTAGATTATCCACATACCATGGCCAGTGTACCAACACCAATTCCTGCAATTGTCCTACCCGCGACCAAAACTCCATAGCTTGTTGCAGCAGCTTGCATAATGGCACCGATGTTGAAGATGACGACCACGGTAGTCAAAGCCCACTTTCGTGAGATCTTGTCGCAGAGTGTTGGCATGAAGAAACATCCAAGGAACGCGCCGAGCTCGAGCATAGCAGTCATGAAACCTGTTCCAAAGGCACTTTCTGCTTCGGGGAAAACCTTGTGGAACTGGTCCATAGTGTTGATGATGGATATCACACCTCTGTTTTGTTACACAGTCAGCAAGCATTCGAGATTTTGCAGACGTTACACCATCATGACTTACTGGTCATAACCAAAGGAGAAGCCGCCCAAGGAGGCGAGCAGGGCCGCGCCAAAGACGAAGGGTGAGTCGACGACGCCTCGGAATCCCGTCCGGCCATATGATACATTGTCGGCCGGGTTGAGGCACGGGTCCGCAACTGCGGCGTTCGGGGCATTTTCTACCTGCTCGAAGCCGGGCTCGTTGGCGGCAATGTGTTTGTCTTTGTCCATACTGCTACTTGATGAATTCATGATGTGTGCCGGTCGGTATTGCTACCACACAGAGAAGAGAACACCAAATTTGATATGGTGGATTCGGAATTGCAAAAGCTGGGGAAAGAAGACGTGGCCAAGTGTTGCTTTGCGAAGAGAAGTAGAGGATGGAAAGGGAGTGGGCAAGTTGTAGCTTGATATATATCCAATATCATAGACACGTACGCAGTATAAGGAGATCATGTTGTGGATATATATATTTCCACGTTACCCTGGTTAACCTGACAAAAATCATCCTTTGTCGTCCAGACCCAGCCCCTTGCAACTAAGTCCACAGGAACCATGGGGAAAGGCGGGTCCACATGACGTAGCGTAACCAATGATTTCCTACCCCACGGGGAGGCTGAGGTTATATTCTGGGCAGCAGAGTCTGGGGTAATGTGGACACCGCCGGGATACCCTTTACAGTGTTGGGGCCTGCAAAGACACAATTACTTTCCTGCATGGGCCATGTTTCAGCCGGGTATGCAATGAAAGCAAAAAACCAAGGAAAACGGGTTATTGTCGCCGATTCATACTTCACCTGCCGAAAAAGAGCCGACCCTGTCACCTTGGAGCAGCCTCGTCCAAGCAGGCTAGGCTCTATGGTCCCCTGAAGGCTGCTTGCTAAGGGAAGTAAAGTTCCTGCGATTTGGAGACGGAGGCAAGAGGCATATAAAGTCACCCCGACTTCCCCCGACGGAATGTACACACTTCGGCCTGCGCGTCCCGCGATTCTCGTTCCGTGTCTTGGTGATGGTGTGTGTCAAGAAGCCAAGAGCTATCGGGCCGTGTGGGTCCTCGCCCACGGGAATATGTCTCCACAATGACGTGCCCAATGATTGCTTGTTATCCATACTTGCAAGTCAAATGACTCGGCCTGGTCCTAAATCCGGGTCGGCTATGCGTCCATCTGTTGGCAGGAAGATGTGGAGGCTTGACGAAATTTGTGGAGGCTCTACGATCCTCCTTTCCAGTGCAGCGATGATGCGTCAGCCTCGGGACCTGGAGTTGTGGAGCCTTGTTTGGTCACATGGACACAATTATGATTGTAGGTTTGTATTGCCTGCTTCAGATCCATTAGAACGTTGATCCCATCTGCAGACAGACCGACAGATTGCAGACAGAACAATTGCCCATCCCACGATTTCACCATGCGTGCGATTGTGGGAAGCGTTGGGCCGTATTATGCAACCCCCATCGGAATTCGAAAGCCGAACTTCAACAACACTTTTGATGCGTCCCCTTCCCGTCATGGTGTGCGGAGCGCGGCCCCTCTGGTTTGGTTTTCAGGCCCAACTCACGACAAGACTATAAATACGCTTCTTGCGAGTCATGGTCAAGGCCTCATAGAAAGTCTTATTATATACATGAAAACTGACCTTGCTCTCACCGGTGTTTTATGTGCGAAGCGAGTCTTACGACGCCACACAGGAGCATGAATAACGTCAGAATAATGAGCTGCCCGTTTTAGGTTCAGGTAGATTATCTTGCACAGGCGTGGAAGTTGGTATGTTTCACAAAACTATAAACAAGTTTCACGCATACATTGTGGAGGACACAATCGTTTGACTTGTCATACCAAGCCTTTGCATCGGGAACTATCCTGTTTGTGCATTAAGCCTCACGCTACAGATGGTTGCACGCGCGCCCAAGAGTGTGTCCCACTACTTGATACTTGCAATCTCAATCAATATATCATAAAAAGAGCCTTCGCAGAATACTACTAATGGTTCAAGGAACCTCCCATTAACATTGTGTTGTGTCATCATCCTTAGAAAGTGCTTCTTAAGGTGTTTGACTCGGAATTCCCGTTCCAAGCCAATCATCAACCCCGGATTCAAGTCCGAGATCTCACTTGTCACAACTACTGAGAGTACATTATGCCGGGCCATCCACAACGCGGGGCGTCCGAAGGCCTATCAAGTTAGCAAATAAGAATCGGCGCCGACCCAGCTCAATTGTTCAACGGCGGCATTCTTGCAGATGGGTGGGTGTTCACGTCGCCCGCATGGGATGCGCGACAATGCGGGTCTGTAAAAGTAATCATCTGCACATGATGGTCATCAATTCGGCCCTTCAATACACTGGGTCTAGACTGTGATAATGCGCGCTTTTGACATGGGAGGGGGTTGGGTACGGCTTTACTGACCGACTGTCAATGAATTCGTTCAAGCAATGGACTGCTCTTGTACGTCGAGGCTTATGGACTTGGTGGCGACATGATTAGGGAGGCATTGCTGACGCTGGGCTTCTTGGTGGATGCGCAAATTCTGCTCAACTTGCATTGACTAGTAGTTAGTTTCGCCTCAGTGTCTTGCAGATAATGATACTTGCCAAGATCATTCAGAATACTCACCATGCTCTCTTCGTATAGTGTCAAATGCAGCGAGAGCCACTCTCCACGCACTGACTTGGTCCGCTTGCTGGTGCTCTGGAACCTCCCTCGATCCATAATATACGCGCTTTGTCGACAAGTATGACGAAGATCGGCGTGCGAGGACCTCCTGCTTCTTCCGGGGCCCAACAGGTTTGTATTTATGTAGCTCCACTGACCCATTTCATAGGCACAGACTACTGACCGCAGTCTAGGTCTCCGATAGACCGCCTCATTCCCAACGGATTCCCAACGGAAGGTGAGTAGGTGGAGCTTTTGAGGTGGTCTGGCTTTAGAACAATTCGTAGCCGCCGCAATCGCTCGATGAGATTCATGCCCTGGACGTGTTCCGATCTTGGGCCGCTGGTCACTCTTGTCATTCTTGCCGGGATGGATCAGTAAATCCCTCACATTACTTTCTGATAATTCAGTGTGTCAAAACGCAGACTGCAAGAAGAATTCCACTGAGGTGTAAAAGCGATCATTATGTGGTCAAAACTGAGGAGTAGGGTCAGTCTTCACCCGAGTGTTGGTTATACCTACCTAGATAAGTAGGTAAGTGAAGGATGCCACCGTAGAGTCAAAAGCAATGATCAGTTAAGCAGAGATGTAACATCAATATTCGCCTGATCCTTCAAATATACGTTAGGCGTCTGTATCTGATTAAGCCGACTCATTCCTTGGACATGTTTGGTATTGAATATCACTTCAATGTACTTAGAAGCCTTAGCCTGTATACCTTCCCACTCATCAATGGTCTGGACACCGCACCATGTGGAAAGGCTGGTCACATATGTTCTATACTGAATACAGCTGTACTGTACACACATATCGTATGAATGGGTTCTGAGCAGCGTTCCAACCAAGCCAAGCCAAGCCAAGCTGGGAGGCTTAACTTAGCTTGCTACTAAAAAGAGTCAAGACCCGGGTCATTTGGCTTGTACTGAATCTGAGCTTGGCTTCCTAGGGCTTTCACTTCACCAAGCCTTGTTTGAAAAGCCGAGCTTATACTAGTTGTAAGCCGGCTTGGCTCCCAATGCTTAGATGGACCGCAGCCCAGGTGGTTGCGAGTGGATCTTGTGCGTCCCGATTAGGCTTAGTGTCACCTTACGATGAAGTTTTCCCTCACAGACATTAGGCTGAGGGTGTGATGACTTCCAGCATCACGACGGAGGCAATTGTACGCCCAAAACAATACCTAGGTAGTTAATTGACACAGATACCTTTCTCTTAACCAACCCCTGTCCCTAAAGGGAGATGGATGACGGTGTGTTGTACAAAATTTCCGCACATGAACGGCGACGACAAGAAGATACGTGTGATTTATATAGTACACGTATGACAAATTATTCATCCCTAGTGAAACAATTCAATCCTGTAATATCTTGAACTACGTAAATATATGAATAAAATGGGCATATATATATGTTTGAACTTCCCAGCACTCCGGTGCTGTGCAATGTGTTATGTTGGCTCCCCTTGAGTATCTTCGCCATTAAGAACTGTGTCGTCTCTTGGATGAATACCCAAGATCATCGAAGATATCGTTAGTTGAGCATAGAATTGAATGATGTGGTGAGTCAGAGCCGATCGAGGGTTTACCGCGCACTAACACGCAGCGAAGATGGGAACATACAGTGAGGCCAAATAGCACTCGTCAGCATGCCTTCTGCTGCGCCTCTCGAGGCCCAATTATACCAGGCCATAGATTCTAGGCAGCCATACCTGTCGCCCTGAATATATTACTACATGCTATTCAAATTACTTGCAGGAGACTATACCACTTCAATTCATTACAGCGTCAACAATCTAAAACGACATCTAAGAATTCAGGATCTCAACGCAACTATGGACAATTCATCGTCATCCAACTCCAGCGGGCCTCGCCCGGACTACGGAGAAGCCCTAAATCTACGAAGAGGCCAGCGCATCATCCTCGATTGTTTCAGCAAGCCCACCACACTGCCACCATCTTTCCTGCCACCAACTCCCTCAGATGACATCAAGCCCATGACCCTCACCTCCATTGACTTTGCCACCACTGCCCTTCCCGAAAACACAGGCCGCATTGCCCTCGTGCTGGACAAC
Organism: Gnomoniopsis sp. IMI 355080; assembly: GCA_027946555.1. Taxonomy (NCBI): domain Eukaryota; kingdom Fungi; phylum Ascomycota; class Sordariomycetes; order Diaporthales; family Gnomoniaceae; genus Gnomoniopsis; species Gnomoniopsis sp. IMI 355080. The sequence continues at coordinate 57,058 of JAPEVC010000050.1, read as the reverse complement.
GTCCTGTCATCGAGCGAATGCCAAACCCTCCTCTCACTCGCCGAATCCAGCGTTGACATGGACCGTCTGAATACCTTCTGGAAGACCCCCCGGGACCCGATTCCCTGGCGGCCGGCCATGGTGAATGCCGGACAGGGTTATGAGGTGCTGGAGCCGGAGTACAGGAACTCGGACCGGATTGTGTGGGACTCAGAGGAATTGGTGACACGGTTATGGGCGCGGTGTATGCAAGGCGAAGTGGGGGAGACGCTTCGGAGGATGTTGGGCGAGTTGAATGGGGATGATGATCCTGCGGAGGTGCTGGACGAGAGGCGCAAAAAGGGGTGGCGCTGGGAACGTCCGCCGAGGTGGGTGATGAAGGGACTGAATCCGAGGATGAGATTCTTGAGATATGGGCCTGGGCAGTTTTTCAGACGTGAGTTATATTTCTCTTCGTTTGAGAGCACCTAACTTGTGCTGGAAGTTTCCGAATACGTGATCAAAAGAAGCTGATCGCTTTGTCTGGCAGCCCACTGTGACGGTAACTACAGCGAGAAAATCGACGACACAGTCTCGAAGACCTTCTTTACCATTCATCTCTACCTCAACGACTCAGAAGCCGTAGCTGGACAGGAGGCCCAACTTGTAGGAGGAGCGACGTCTTTCGTCGCAAACGACGGCAGCGACCGTAAGGTCGATGTGGACCCCAAAGCGGGCCGGATTTTGATCTTTCAGCAGCGCGGGCTATGGCATGCGGGTGACGATGTGGTGGAGGGCACAAAGTACACAATGAGAACTGAGGTAATGTATAAGCTTGTTGAGAAGGCTCAATGGGTTTCGAATGACCAATAAATTCATTCTACCTCAGTACATATCCATCGTAAAAGAGAAATCGGCAGAGATGAATCGAAATCCACCGGGTCTAAAGACAATCAATTCTTAACGAATCTTCCAGCCTTTCCCATCAAACCCCTGGGCTATCCATATATTTGGAATTGGGTACTCAACGCACCAAGATTCGGCACAAGGCGTCTACTCCAGGCACTCAACAATATTCTATTATCATTTACAGCGTAAAAATGAGACATGATGGGTGTTCATAAGTTAGTAGCTTAGTAATACCGTGACACGGCTCTGCGATGCCACAATGCACATGCACGATTGGCGGGCCTCCCTCATGGCCCAATTGATGCTTGTTGGTGCCGACCTTAAACCTTACGGTCCTTACCCATATCGGCATTTGTATGCTGAACTTTGTGTGCTTAATGGAACATACAATGAGACAAACAATTCACTGAACATAAACAATACAAACTCGTCGGGATTCACATATAAGAACTACCTCCAAGCTTCGTCTGAAGCCATAGCGTCTACATCTACAAAACTAATCTTCGAACGGAAGGAATCATGACGAACACTCAGATCCCCATCATTGACGCCAGTCCTCTCTTCCAAGATGCCTCTCTATCCTCCCCGAAAGCTAGAGAAACAATAGCCCAGATCCACTCCGCCTTCACCACATGGGGCATATTCCTCCTCACCGGCACCCACTGCATCCCGCCTAATCTAACAGTCTCTCTCCGCCAAGCCCTAGACGCCTTCTTCTCCCTATCGCCGGAACAAAAAGCCGCGATCCACCTTCAGAAAGGCGGTTGGGCATGGCGCGGCTATATGCCCTGGGGTGGCGAGGGTTCCGGCGGACTCATCGACCAGAAGGAAGGCTTCTACGGTGGCCCGGAGCTGAGGCCTGGCGTCGACGACGCCATGGTGGGCCTGCCCACGTATGGGAAGAACCAATTCCCAGATGCTTACGTGCCTGAGCTGCGCGGTCTGGTCCTGGAGTACATTGACAAAGTGACCGAGCTCGGGCTGCTGATCAGTGATGCTTTGAGTGTGGGCTTGGGGCTGGGAAAGGACGAAGTGAGAAAGAGGTTCCTGAGGCCAGAGCCGATTCAGCTCTTTCGAGCCTTCAAGTACTCCGGCAGAGAGGGGCACCAGACCTGTGGGATCGGAGAGCATACTGACTTTGGGTTTCTTACGATCCTTGCCCAGAACGCAACTGGCTTGCAGGTTGTATCGCCACAAGGGGACTGGACTGGTGTGCCTGTCGTGGAGGACTCGTTTGTGGTCAACGGTAAGTCTGCTTCGCTTTTTTTGACAGCAAGGCTACTAACGGTGACCTCCTAGTGGGTGACATCCTCGACCGGCTTACGTCCGGTCTCTACGTGGCTCCCGTGCACCGTGTATTACCGCCATCCTTGACGTCCCCGCGACTGTCCATCCCATTCTTCTTTGACCCAGCCTGGACGGCAAAGATCGAGGCGCTTCCGCTGGCTCATAACCCCGACGCAGCCGCGTTGAAACGCTGGGAGCGTCGGTCGACTTTCAATACCCTTCAGGGAGTGTGGGGCCAGTATCTGGGCGTCAAGGTTCAGAAAGTGTTTCCGGACCTGGTTTTGCCCGAGTTCCCTGCTGTCAGTCGGGCAAGTACGAGGCACTTGGTCGCGGTACAGAAAGTGTAGAGGGGAGATCGGCACTGCTCGTCGTCGCCATCCAAAGAATCTTCATCTTGCACTCCCAGCAGTTTAGAGATCCGGTTTCATAATCCCACTTACGTCTCTCTTGATTTTACAGTTGAGTCCTCGCCAGACCGATGGCTTTTTTCCTATAGCACAGCATTTTCTCTATGGTACTACTTCCTGCGCAAATTTGTGAAGAACAAGTGGTACTGAGGGCCGGACCTTGTCTGCCAAATGCGATAGCTATGAGAAGGGATTGGAACTTGAAACTTGAGGAGAATGACTAGATAGAAGACTCTAACCTACTTTGTTCGCAATATCATCGCCGTCAACAACCAGAATGCTGTGGCTCTCGGCGAGGTGAGAGTCACATATTCATGTTCTCTCGAGCTGTAGCAAATGTCACAGGAACTAGTTCTTACCGCTCTGACCATATGATTATCAACGTGTTCCAATGGCATTATTCCAATGCATGAAAGATAAGCAAACATACTCGTGCAGCAATCGTAAACAGTCCCTTTCCCTCAAGCACCCCCCAGCCCCAACTCCCGCACAAAAATATCCGCCGCTCTCTCCCCAATTGCCAACGCCGTATTACAAGTGTTTGCGGCCACATTCTGAGGCGCAATACTCAGATCCGCAACCTTTAGCCCCGCAACTCCATACACGCTGAGATTGGCATCTACAACACCGCCCTCTTCCTGCGGGCGCATCTTGCACGTGCCTAGCGAGTGCCACGTCGTGCTGACGTGCTCGCGCAGCCACTTCTCTAGCACTTTGTCGTCGTCAGCAGTGTAACTGATGGGCGGTGTGTTGGCTGGAAGTGGTGCATCGAGGACGACGCAAGCGGCACGAGAGTTGGCGGCGAATGGCGGGTGGCTGTTGGTTATTTCGCCTCTGTACATCGGCATGCGACGGATGATCTCGCGCTGCTTTTTGTACCTGGGACGCTTTGTCAGATTGGCGGCGAGACGTGAACGGTACAGAATAGGACTTGGGTATAAGGGGACAGCTTCCCTGCGTGGGTGTCCTCTATGGCTACATACATCCAGATATGTTTCTTGACATCGAGCTGACCCTTGTCTGTGAAGAAGCCAGTCTCAAAGTCTACCGGGTCATCAATTTTTGGCCCAGTGATATGGATATGACCCCGTGAGTATGGGTAGACACTGAAGGCTGTTACGGCTAGGCACGGCTCGCCGGTAGCGAGACTTGGGTCGTTGGGAAATCTGGCTGGGTGTAAGTGATACGGGAGGGTTCAGACGGGCAAGAACAAAATCTCACCCTGCCACAATGCTGAAGACCATCATGGGCTTGTCTGGGATGTCCCTAAAGCCCTTGTCCCAAGCAGCTTGGAATTCAGGTCCCAGAGCGGCTACCTCTTCATCTGTGCGTCTCACTTTGCCTTGGACCTGCTGGCCGTTCCAGCCAAATATCTTGGGATTCGTCTTCATGAGCTCCTCCACGCTGCCCATGCGCCCAAATACAAGACCATCTAGAGTATCTGTTACTTCCATATTATTCAGATATGGGTAGCCAAGCTGAATTATGGGTCAGCACACAAACTCCTCCATTCCACACGTCAGAATTGATACTCAGGGGTAACAGTCTCTTGGGCGAGGAGTATGTGCAGTGCATCTCGGTAAGAAAGAGGTACGAACCAGGTGATGGTCTTCATATCCCTCCCCAAATCCAGGCAGATCTACAATTACAGGGACGCCCGCGCGATCCAATGTTTTGCGGTCGCCCAGGCCAGACCTCTCCAACAGCGACGGCGTTCCACAAGCTCCACATGAGACGACGACGAGTTTTCTTGACTTCACTGTGTGGAGTGCTTCGCCAGCATCAGGGTGGAATCTCGGATTAGCTCTGAGCTCGACTCCAACAGCCCGCTTGGTCTCCTGGTCAATGAGGACGCGTCCAACTTGTGTTTCTACGAGAACATGGAGATTGGGGTATTTCTCATTGTTCAGACGAGGATGTAAGTAGCATGTGGCCGCGTCCTGCCGTTTACCCTCTGGCGAAATATAGCGCCTCAATTTCGCGACTGAGTTAACGGATTCGAGGTCTTGAATATCGGGTACCTCTGGCCAGCCGGCCTTCTCCGCAGCTGCTATGAACTGTTCGTCAATTCTATGAGAAGTGTAGGAACCCAAGGACACATTGATGGGGCCATCGTTGCCATGTACTCCCTTGGTATCTTCGCCATGATACGTCTCGAGCTTCAATTCATGTTAGCACTCATTCGGCTGCCAACTGTTACCATATATCGGAAGAAGGACTTCACTAAAACCCACTTTTTTCAAGAATGGGAGCATCTCTGCCGCGGACCACCCAAGCATCTTCCATGAGTCCCAATCAGAGCGCATCGCTCGGCTATAGGCCATCATGTTGGTGGAAGACCCTCCGCCAAGGACACACCCCGTGGGAAGGATGAGGGCGCGGTTGGCCACATCTGGGGATGGCTTCGTCACATGGAGTTTGTTGGTCGTACTATCCGGTGCCAGATGGGAGAGGAACAGAGCCGGAACACTGATTGTTGGCAAGTTGTTGTTTGGCCCGGCTTCAATGACCAAGATGGACAGCTCCGGGTCAGCATCGGCGAGTCTGGCTGCTATAACGCAAGCAGCAGTGCCTCCTATACACGTATGGATCTTATTAGTCTACGTCAAAAGACTCCGCGTGCAGGAAACTACGGATCATACCGCCAGCAATAATGACATCGACCTCTTGAATATCTTCCGGAAGCTTGGTGTAAAGACCCATGATTTCAGTGCGCAATGCGATGCAAAAGGTAGTAAGGACTGAGGGAAGGACTATGAAATGAGATGTGACCAAGAATCCCACGTTGTGGAGATGCACTCGAAGTATTACAATGCTGCGCCGCAAAATACCTAATATCATGGATGTTGATCCATTCAAGGTAAGACTATGTTACATACGAGCTGCGGCACAGCCTGCAGTAGCCAAGTTGCTATGCCGTGCAAATTGCAACGCACCCACTACCAATTTTTTGTCGTCACTGCAGCCTCGGTACCTAGTGGTGGTCCAGCCAGATACGCCAATACAAAATGCCTCGTCCAGCCAGTGGTTTGTAAGGCAATAACTGCTGACGGCCGGCTTCCAAGCTAAGATCTGGGACAGCGAAATGCCCGCAGCGGCGGCGTGTCGGTACAGCTCATGCTGTCCTCCAACAAGCCCACGTGTTGCAGTCTGCAGGCGACCCTAGCACTGTCGGCTCGGGCCTAGCTGCTCAGCTGGGTAAAACCAGTCGAAAACCCTCCTGTCAATTGCCATGGCAGTAGATGGCAGTCAGAGACTCGCCTGGCTTTCAAAAAAAAAAATCCACGACCCACGCTGCCAGACACGCTCTCGAAAGCGCACAAAGGATCCGACACGTTGCCGAGCCTCGGACTCCCCATCGGGAGCGTCGTGGTTAAGGCCGCAAGCTGGAGCGAGACCAACACACCACGAGGAGAAGTGAAGGCTACCCTTGGCTATTACGAAGGCGATGAAGCTGATGATCGCAAGGACCGTGGCGAGGTGTTCCTAAATCAATTGTATGCCGGAGATATAGTGGTAGTCAAGAGCACTTTCGCACCACGCAAAGAAGACGCCGGCCAAGTGCTTAGGTAGCCGAATTGACATTTTGATTTACCGATGTATTGCCCGAGGCGTTGTTGATGGCTGCTGCTACATCGTCTTTGGACTGTGGAGCTCTTTTGCGCAAGTGGGGAAACCGCACCGCGTTGGAATATCGTCTGAGGTTTCTTACAAGTGAGTTCAACGAATCAGAAACTATAGCCAATAGGAGATTAAAGTCTTTCAGCATTCTTGTAACAAAATCAAGCACCATTTCATACCTGAGAACGATCGGTTTGGAGAAGATTAATATCAAATGTTATCTCTATCGCCACCAAGAATTTCAAAATATGTGACCTTTCAGTACCAAATCTCATCTCGAAATGGGGGTGTGATAATCGTGATAGCCTTCCAAAGAACTATAAAGCATTGGACTATACCAATTGGCCATCTCCAGGGGCTTATGTTTGCCAAATGCAGCCGCATGCTGAGAATGGCGATGCTGAAAAAATAGTATAGCAGCAGCCATGGTCTATCAAGTATCCCCCCCATAAGGGCCGCAGGCCCCGCAAAGTTCTTCGGACCACCTTGAATATAGCTCAAAAAGCCAAGTTGCATGATTCGTAAGTGTTCGTCTGTAGGAAAATCAGCCATTGCTTCCAAAATATCTGAAAAAGAGCATAGAGTAGAAATAGCAACGCTTACCCTCAGACGCGAACAGAGTATATAGACAATGGGCGAGGACGTTGAGGTTGCTGCTATAAACTTTTCGTCTCCAGTGGAACGAGCTCATGGCTTTAGTGAGTTCCATCGTATGTGAGAAACTGCGCAGAGGAGAAAGTAAAGTGCTTAGCAGCAGGACGTCCTTGAGCGCAACGGTCATGCCAGCACCTGTCATCGGATGTCGCATATTGAGAGCATCTCCGATAAACATCAGACCATTTCTTTTCCCATTGGATGCGCTCGCAGGCAAAGTGACGTTCGGCATGCTTCTAAGGCTGTCATTTTTCAAAGCGTCCCGAAGGCTAGCTTGCATGACCTCCGGAAGGCCGGGGAGAACACTGTCGCGGATGTATGACTTCACCTCCTCAGTACCCCCGATCTCTTGATGTTTGCTATCAGGAATATCGATCAGAATCCTAGTTTCGCTCTCGCTAATTTGATAGATCAAGAGCGGAGGTCCAGGTCCGAGAACACCATACGCAAAATCCGGGAATGGATGGGGCGTATTACGCATGATGAGGCCCCAGAATCTGGACCGTGATCTAGGTTTTTGAGACGAGAATTGTGTGCGGAATTTTGACGTGCCTCCATCAGCGCAAATGGTCAAACACGCGCGGTACTACGGGTTCGTCTGTCAGCAAATCTATGACCCAGACAAGTATGCGGGTGTGCTGCAAGTTCGAAATGACGTGGAAAGAACTCACAGGAACTGGATCATGATCTTTCCGGTGACATAGAGCACCTTTAACATCTCCATTTTCCTCGTCTCTGATCAATTCCAACGCAGTAGCCTCGATAATCCGGACTCCTGGTGTAGACATGGCTGCTTTGCGCAGGTTCATCACGAGTCTTCCATGATGAAAGCTTCTCCCTTCCGGCGTTGATGCATGTGGGGTCAGTGGACAAAACCAGAAAGATGTTTCCTGGTTGCGCCAGTATAAATGATAGCCTTTGACTGGTCTCGCCTCAATTCCCTCGACACAATGCTCTAGGCCAAGTTTACGCAGACATTCGATGCCGCCTGGTTGCAGAAGCTCTCCCACGATCCGGTTTGGCTCCTGGAGGCTTCTATCGAGGAGAAGAACTTCCCGGCCTTGATTCGCGAGGGCGATGGCTATTGTGCAGCCAGCGATACCCGCCCCAATCACCAAGACTTCATGCTGATGTTGATCCATGTCATCTTCGGGTATGTTAGAATAGCGAATGACAAATCTTGACTTTTTATCGAGGTTTGTTGATGATGGGTTGCGCAGGTCAAGCCTAAGCTTGATTTGGTGGGTGGAGCCGTGATGGTTGGCGACGATTTGAGGACTTTTGCGCCCAGGAAATATTCGGCGCCTCACTCCCAATCCATTAAGCGCCCGCTCGTTGCTCACGCGGCTTATCCCTTGAAGCGCGAGTGCGGCGTTATCTTATACCCAGCAGGTGTAATAGCCAATCAATACTCCTAATATTATGACTGATCCGGGAACACCTCTGTATAGCTAGGAATTTGCTTAGAATACTCATAACCCTGATAATTTAATATATTTGCTTTCGTATACTTGGATGCAGTATCAGTTAAGTATTCTCTGATCCCCCCAAAAAACATAATGTCATTTTCGCGCCTAAAAGGATGGTGAGTGGGCTGCGCTGGATACCTAGATAGGTAGGGTCTCCGCTTCCATGCATATTTCACAGCTTAGCCGGCTAGTAAGGTGCCCCGGTGGCGCGTCCAGCCTGCTTCACTCCATCGATATCTATTTTTGGACCCAACTCTTGCGTGTAGTCCCACATTCTCGATGACAGCCTTATAGGGGCATACAAGAACCCTAGCCATGCTGACAACCAACAACACGACTGCTAACCAATTGTCTTGCCTTTTGTGGCGTCTAATATGCAGCCAGAAGCTCATCCGCATCGGCTGCAGCGGCTCAGGCGTGCAGAGCAAATTTTGGATCTTATTATGATGATGACAACCTTGCAGATAAAAAAAAATGCTGTGAAGTGAACTCTCAGGCCTAATCATTCTTTTTGAAACATGTTTTTGCGGCGCAATACCTCCGAGGCCATTTAATTCGTACACGCACCAGCATGAACTCGACCGCTGTTCTGAACAGACTTGGTTGGACAGTCGAGCCTGGCGGTAGGGGTACTCTAGGAATCATCTGGAGTTGTTTTCTCGTACTCTTTGTTTGTATATGGACGATTCTACACGACAATATACAAGCGCGCGACGACACTTACTGGCGAGTAGTCTCACGACGACTTCGCTGGTCGGTTCTTGCAGTCTTCGCGCCGGAGATGTTGACTCTCTTCTCCATAATGCAGTGGAACGCGGCAAATAAGTCTACAAAAGAAATGGTGTCTTTCAGCGAGGTGGTGAAGTGGACTCAGACCCACGCATTTTACGCCCATGCTGGGGGGTTTCTGTTGTCAACCCCAGGATTTCCACCCTTCCCAATTAATGCAACCTCGATACACTATCTCTGCACGCACAAGTGGATAGAAGTTCCCAACATATCGGAAGAGGAAATTTGGGATCGGAGCAAGTCAGATAAATTTGCCAAGGGCGTGGCTTTTGTTCAAATCGGTTGGCTTCTGTGCGATGTCATCGCTCGTGCCATCGTGGGGCTCTCCATCACCCCTTTAGAATTGTTCACGGCTGCGTTCATTTTGCCGACAGTCACGACTACCTTCTTCTGGTGGAATAAGCCACAAAACGTCTCCTTTGCAACAACCATTGCTGTCACCTGGCACATTTCTGATGTCTTGTTAGCTGGCGGAGACGCGGCGAGATTGCCGTACGTCGATACACCGATGGACTTCATAGAAAAGCCAGTATGGGAAGGTTGGAAACGGAGGCCGTCTTTGCTTCATTTCGGGGGTCTACAAAAAAGACCCCTGGCACGAATTCCAAATGATTACTCGCCACCTCCACCAACAGGCACAGAGGCGACGATCACTTGGGTTGTGTCTGTGGCTCATGCTGTAATCCACGTGTTGGGCTGGTCATTCCAATTCGCCACGACCGCGGACGCTTTGATTTGGCGGATTAGCAGTGTCACGCTGTTGATCGTTATGGTGATCGGAGGTCTCATGCCGGTCTTGTCCACAGTGGAATGGTTTGACTTCTCCCTGGATTTGATCTGGATTTGGGTCAGGGAATCCAGGAAGAAGACCTGGATTAGGAGGTGGCTGTTTAAAATCATAGCTGATGTGGCATACTTGGTCTACATCATGGCGAGGTTATGCATTTTTGCTGAGATATTCATGGCTTTTCGTTCGTTACCTGCTGATGCGTACGACGATATACAGTGGACATCTTTCTGGCCACATACGGCTTAAGCTGTGAAAGCTGCGTCAGCTGTTGATAAACTATTTCTAGAGCAGAATCTTGTGAGAGCCCATGTGTTATTGGCTAACAAATACAGAGCTGTTAGAACGCCCTTTTCAGGCTCTTCACTTGGCCCACTGTCTAACGTTGAATCTGGTGTGGTAACCAACTTCCAGTCAAATTGGATAGCCATGATCCGATTTTCTCAACGCACAACCTATACGATGCCGCCAATCAGTGTCTTTTCTTCTTCTTCAGAACTAAAGAGATATCTTGAGGGCCTGTCAGTAGGTTACGCGGCCAACTGCTATTTTAGAGCTTGTGGCACAGCATAGAAGATCAGAGATAGTCTGGCTATGCGGTAGAGATAGAACCGATGTATGAATTCTCTAGATCTTTGTCCCCGTTACCAACATCGAAAAGTTCAGTTATTTGCAGAGTTTGTGCCAACAAACACAACTAGAACAGCCGCATACGTTGCAGTGGATACAAGAGTCTCAATATTCGAGACTCGAATACCGAAAGCCAACATCAAAGAAAATACAACCACAGCGACCGAAACAGTTACCAGACTCTTCACTTGAGACGGACTTAGTGCCATGATGACCATAGGCACGATAAGGGACGCCCCGCCTGCAATAGCTATGGTGAACCGTGCCACGATGTCGACCAGCTCCGATACCTCGCGGGGTAGCTGACCTTCATCGTACTCTCTGCCTCGTTTCTCACGTTCCTTTCGGGAAAAGACGAGTCGACGCGGCAGATATTGCATGAGAGCTCTCCGGAGGGGATCCACGACCGTTGGGCGATGACTTTCGTCCTGGAAGTATGAGTAGTGGGACTCCCATGGGTCAATGCCAATGCCTGGTTGCGAATGAAAATGTTGATGCAGGCGGAACTTGCGCGCGCGAGCCTCTGTTTTTTCGAGACCCCTTTTGTCTTGTAAGTACTGGTAGTCGCGGATAGCAGCAGCTGAGTAGATAGACTATTAGCTGGAGTGCTGCCAAGCGAACCTTGAAACCTTGGTAGTCATAGAAACCATCGATCTTGCCTAGGTGGTTTCTTGCAAGGTTTGCCATCAGGCTTACCATATTGTTGAAGCTTGTTTCTCAGATGTTCGAGCTCTTGAGGGTTAGTTGTATGGCTTTCAGCATACAGACGGCTCTTGATCCGCGCAAGCTCATTTTCGAGGGCGACAATATTGACCCGTTGCAAGAACTCGAAGCGGAGGAAATGGAAGTCTTCCTCGACCTGGACAGAATTGGAGGAATACTCCACCAGGCTTTTGGCGAAATTTGAAGTGAAGTCCGGTTCAGAACTAGACATAGCGTAAAACGTCTAGAAGGCTTTAATGCCCAGTTCAGGAGCTCGTTTTGGGAAGGATAGCAAAGACGCTGATCAGCCAATCGGGGAAACCACCTATGTAGGCGAATTTGGACATTTTTTGATAGATGTTTTGTAACAACATCAAGCCTTTATTGAAGAGTTTTTACATGGTTCCCAACCCTGCATAGTCGTCTTACCACCTACTACCTGAACAGAAATCCTGCATGTGGCGTCGGGCAGTGCCCAAGTCAGCAGGTAGCCTTACCTTTACGGTCAGGTGCATACTCACGTCATCTAGTAGCCATTCAAAATTGCTAAATGCTTCTCATCTGCTTCAGCCGATCTCTGGGAGTTCTCCTGGAATTCTTCCTTTATTGGAATCCTGTAATATTGGGACGTGGACGACACTCACCTTCATCCCATTGTTGTGCGCATGTAGCCGACCCTAAGAACCCTCCATAACCTCTTCTTTTGCTTCTCATCTAGCTCGAAATGCTCGAACAGGACGTTTATGGGAAGATATTCACCACAGCCTTGCAGACTAGACAACATGACCTTGCAGATCTAGCATTGCGCCATCTGCAAGGTTCTGGCGATGGGAATCTGGACTTGACCGGCGTTAACACTGCTGTCGTCAGCGAATTCAGTGCACAGGTGCAACTTATGCAAGCGCTGGATAGGCCTGGTGAACAGAGCGGCGCAGCACGGTCCATCGGCTCAAACGGCTCGAAGGCTTCGCAGCAATCCTTTGATCCGAGAGATGAATTCGATCAGGGCATACAATCGATAATCGATCGAGTTTCTTTGTATGCGGCACTCCATAAGCGGTCTTGGATCTCCCGTGCACTTCATAAAGGACGTAGACAGAAAACATTGGAACAAGGATTGAAGGAGTTCTGTGATCAAAAGCTGGCATTGAACTTTGGCATGTCTGATCATGCGAGGAGATACCACTTCGGAGGCAACTCGCCAGAGTACCACCGTCGTCTAGGTGAGTGTTTATCCGAGGAGTATTGATATATCGGAGCGACATCACAAGTACCTAGCTACTGACACTCATTTTGAGCCCTCAATTACCAACAGCTTCTCCAATTGCAGAATTCTTTGTTTGTATATTTGGGGTCCACAAGGAGTATGAAAAGTCCCAATGAGAATCAAGTTGATGGCATCGTCAAGCAACTTGATGATTATCAGACCCAAATAGAAAGCATGAAAGAGGATATTCGAGCTGCTCCTTTTTTTTGATATTAGTCCACAAGAAGAACAATCAGTTTGACGTGGCACCTGGTACGCTAGCTTAGATTGCATAATCGTAATTCGTTTTCCGTCGTTTGCTGGTCTTGGGCTGTCATCTGGACCTGAATCACCACCAGCCTGGCATCCACATGTTTTCTTGAACACACGCGTGGGTATGCCGCCTTCAGGCACCGAGTCACATGAAATGAGCTATATCCCCAAGGGCTGATTCTGTTGTCACTGAAGGCCTCTTTTTCCACGGTGGATGATTGTGGCATGGCCACTGAGCCGTACCTTTGTGTCATTTGACGATAGTCAGTACGTGCCCAGACTGAGCGTTGCCCTTAATGCTACCCTTCGTAATAGCCTTATTTCAGTGAGGAAATTAACCCTTATACGATATCAGAATGTATCATCGATATCGGGAGGACTTTCTATTATAATTATCTAGCTATTTAGCTCTTAAGATAATTCTGCTATTCAATCGATTCATTACATTCGTTTGGGTACCCACGTTTTACACTTTATGCCTCTCGATATCGTAATCAAAAGCAGCGGCGCGATGACCGGTATCTGGTGACAAATGTCCTTATTCTAATCTCAAATCTAGGCGCTAAACCTCCCTTGGTGTACCTCTACAGGTTTTGTCATAGTGATCCACTCTTCCGCATCTTGATACTGGTAGCAGCGTCTCGTGTCGTCTTGGAGCATAGGGCCCGTTCGCATGTAACGAACCAAGGAGGTACAAACGTACCTAACTCCAAAGGGTCAACCAATTCCAGAACATCGCCCTTTCCCAGGAAGCCATAGTCTGAAATTAAAGCCGGTTCTCCGCCCAAGTCTAGTAGATCCGGTCCTGAATACCTTCACAGCCCAACGACCGCGGACAAAATATCTTCCTATCTAGCCTTTCAACTTTTCAAGGTTGCTTTCCTTGCTCTGCTCTGCCATCACTTTGGGATTCTGTGCCAGTACCTAGTTGAGTACAATCGATGTTTCACGAAACGGTAATGCAACACATATTACAACCTTGAACTAGCCGCTGTGCCTAGGGCATGGGGCAACGTGCCAACTTCGATGGGAAGCCGTAATACCAGGTGATCTAGATTTACTCTTTCTTTATTCTGGGCACGGTTAGTACTGTGTGTATGCTCACCACGGGTAGTGCGGATCCCAAATTTGCACACACACCGGAGTATCATTCTGTACCCCCCCGCCATATGCAATAAGCACTAAACCGGGAATACGGGCGTGGCGCTCTCATACCTGATGGAAGGGTTCCTAGGTGTCAGAATATGCGGATTCAGTGTTGTTCCAACTAGACGTCACCCCTTCACACTTGGGCTGCGCCTTGCTACACTGCACCACGCACCTGTCAAGGTTCCACGATCACCATGGCTTCCACCACCGAAACATCTGTTGAGTTGACACCTTTGACAGTATGGCCTATTCAACAACCCTCTGGGCACGGAGGCAGCCATGTACCTGACGGTCGTGCAGACACTCCATCTGGACCATCTCAGAATACTGCCACTGGCATGGCCACTGTGACGCCTGAGCACACGCCCAATGTGGGCTCTTCAAGGCTTTCTGCACTTACAATCGCACTCCTTATGACTCCCCTTTGCCTCTCAGTCCTTCTTTCGTCGTTGGACCTGACGATGGTCACCCCCGCCATCCCATCCATTGCTGGTTCGTTCCACTCTTCATCCGGTTTTGTTTGGGTCGGCGGTGCCTTCGTCCTGGCCAGCACGGCGACAACCCCCGTTTGGGGTACCGTCGCAGAGTAAGTTTGTTCCGCTCACTTTCGCTGGATTTACCAAAGCTCAAACAAACACGGCGTCCCAGTATATGGGGTCGGAAGCCGATTATTCTCCTAGCACAGGCTTTCTTCTTTGTTGGCAGCCTCATGTGTGCTCTTGCTCCCAGCATGGACATGTTGATTGCTGGACGTGGTGTCCAAGGCGTCGGTGCTAGCGGTATGGGAACAATGGTCAACACCATCATTTGCGACAGTTTCTCGATGCGGGACCGTGGTCTATATCTCGCATTGACGTCTGCTATCTGGGCGGTAGGTAGTGCTGTTGGTCCCATCATTGGTGGTCTTTTCACCACGGAATTAGATTGGCGCTGGTGCTTCTGGATGAACTGTAGGACTCCCCGGGATCTCCAAGCAGCCAAGTGCTAATACACCTCTTCCAGTACCTATTGGCGGTGTCGTCTTCATCGCGCTTTTCGTCTTTCTGAAGGTACCGTCGCCGAACACCCCGATTCTAGCTGGAATGAAAGCTATTGACTGGACCGGGTGTTTGCTCATCGTCGGCTCCGCTCTGATGGTCCTACTTGGTCTCGACTTTGGCGGAATCACTTATCCATGGTCTTCAGTCACCGTCGTTTCTCTCCTGGCTTTTGGACTACTTGTTTTCGGTTTCTTCGTTGTGAACGAGTGGAAGCTGGCGGCGAACCCGGTTATTCCATTACGCTTATTCACAAACACCTCTACGTTAGCGGCGTATGCGGTGTATGTCAGCAACTTTGCTGTCCTGATTGGTCTTTGTTACTATTTGCCTCTTTACTCTCAGTCAGTTCTGGGGGCCAATGCATTGGGGTCTGGTCTTCAACTCCTACCGTTGATTGTTTCCAGCTCTGTGGCTGCCGCCTGCGCTGGAATATTTATTCAAAAGACTGGGATCTACCTTCCCGTCATGTATGGAGCCCAACTCCTACTCATACTGGGTAGTGGCTTGTTCATCAACCTTGGGGTTGAGCAAAATTTGACCAAAATGGCAATCTTCCAGATTGTGGCTGGTCTCGGCGTTGGCGCGAATATGTATGCTGTTCTTGCTCCTTTAACGCTCAATGATGAGACACTGATGATCAATACTTAGGGAACCTCCGCTGCTCGCTGCACAAGCTACAGTTCCAGCCAAGGACACAGCGGCTGTCATCGCGACAATGAGCTTTCTGCGGTCTATCACGACCGCCTCGGCCATTGTCGGGGGTGGTATCATCTTTCAGGATCGGATGCAGGCTCTCAACAACGAACTTGGCGCCAGCATAGGGCATAAGACTGCACTTCAACTTGACGGCAGCAGTGCTGCAGCAAATGTCAACCTCATTTCGTCTTTGACGCTCGATCAGCAAGCCCTTGTGAGAGAGGCTTATCTTCATTCGCTCCGAGGTGTATGGATCATGGTATGCTTCCTGGGAGCATTTTGCATTCTTTCAGCTTTGAAGGGGTCATTTTTACTAATTTATCTTTCTTGAGTAGTGCGTCGTCGCCGCCGGAATTTCGTTGCTTTCTATTTTCTTTGTGCGCGGCCATCACCTGAGTGCCGACAGCGAAGCAGTAGTTTTGGGGCTTGAGAGGACGACCCAAGGTAACAACGAGCGTGACAGGCAGCCAGGCATTACCGCCAATGCTCACTCACCGCTATATGCCGCCGGCCAGGAAGGGGGGCCTCGACTTCGAATGCGGACATGAATGGGGAAACGGGGTCCTCGATTCCTTCCCACTTACTGTGACCCTACGTACTTGGTATCTGGGCAAGTCCAACGATCGCATGTTTGGACTGGCACATCATCTTGTCAGGTTGCGTTATACATATTAGACTACCGCAGACGCCCATAAATAGAGTAGTCGCATGGCCTTGTGCTCTTTTAAAAATTCAATACATGTTTGCATTACACGAACTAGACAGACTGAAGAGATTCCCAAAATATGGCAATCTAGCTCAACGATCCAAGTCCTACTAGCCGAGACAATGTCAAGAAAACAAATGGGAAAATAAAAGTGCAAGACAAATTGCTTCCAGAGTCCACATCACAGACTCAGCGTCTGCCTTTCCATCAAAGGAAAGGGGCAACCTGCTCCTCAGTCCACTGCCAGAATTTCAGGTTTCCTCCCGTTCCTCCCTCGGCCTCGGTCTTGGTGGCATACACCATGTCTGCACGGATTGGATAGATTCGACCAAATGGAACGACTGGGGGAAGAAGAAAAAATTAGCATGACATTTACGAGAGCAGGCAACAAGATGTAAACCATCCTAATGGCAAAGCGTGAAGAAAGTCTATTGATATGAGGGTTCTCGGGAAGACTTACCCCAGCAACCTGTCTTCTCGATGTTGACCTCGGGCGACAGTCCGGCAAAAAGCTCAGTATACGCTCCTTTGATGGGTGGGTACATCATCAACTTGCTAACGATCCTGAAGAAGAAGCCTTGGTCGCGGTACAAATCCGACTGGAGGTTACCCGGGTTGAGGGACACACTGACCACACCATCCGCCTTGTGGCGCTTGGCATACTCTGTCGCGTGCGCCCAGTTGGCAATCTTGCTGAACCAGTATCGCTGGAACCCTCCGCGTGGCGTTTGCGCCTCAACGCTGAGCGTCTCGGGTCGTACGCCAATCCTCTCTTCGGCAAAGATCTCGGCCGCAGAGGAGGCCACCCAGACGACGCGGACGGTGCTCGACGGCTCCGTCTTGGCCGTTGCGATCAGAATAGGCGTCAGCAGCTGCGTCAGGGCAAAGGTTCCGAGGGCGTTGACGCCCGTGTGTACCTCGTGGCCTTGCGGCGTGAGAGCGACCTCCTTGGCGCCGCTCAAGACGCCGGCGTTGTTCCAGAGCACGTGCAATTTGGATTCAAGGGCCAGGAAACGCTGCACTGTTGCTTTGATTGTGCTCAGGTCCGCGAGGTCGAGCTTCAGGTAGTGCATGGAACCGTGCGATCTGGGCAACGTCTTCTCTATGTCTGCCATGGCCTCCTTCGTCTTGATCTCGGAACGTGCCAGCATGTAGATTTTGGCATTTCTACTGTAAAGCATCTGGGTCAACTCTTTTCCAGTACCCGTATTGGCGCCTGTAACGATGTAGACTTTGCCGCCAAGGTCAGGCAAGTGCTTCTCCAGAAATGTGGGACTCGGTGGGAACGTATTTGTCCACGAGCTCGCCAACGTTGGGCTTGGTGCCATGGTGATGAAGGAAGTCTCCAATAAATTACGAGGCTTGAAGCTTGCTGGATTGGCCTATGAACAGGCTAGAATGGACAGAGGACAGGAAACGGTCAGAGTCGCAGCAACAGAAGCGTTGAAATATGGGGAATGGAACGACTGGAAGGGAGCTGAGAGCGAGCGGTTGAAGATCAAGAGGTTTGCTTAAGTACTATGTACGTATCATTCAACACACGCCGCAAGAAACTCTGTAATCTATTATCAGTAGCTGAGAAAAGAGCCAATTATAGAGGATGTACCTTGATTTGTAAAGATCTTGGCCTTCACCAAAACCAAGAATCCAAGCAAAGTCTTCCAGAGAACAATATTCAACCTCCGTGAAGGAACGCGAATGTTGAGGGCCGGAAAGCTCCACTCTGCGGCCGCCCACCGCATAGGCCGACATGTCACATCACCAGACCGGTGAAAGGACAAGATGTGACAAGTGACACATCTGATTTTCATCGGTGAGGATTTCTCAATAGAGATATCGGCGAGCAGTTCAACTTGCGTTGCTGACCGAGGAGTGAGACCAACCGAGTGGCCGAGGCGTGAAAGGATGCGAACCGCGCGGACGGCTTGTCAGGGTAGTGTTCGTGTCGATATGTTACACAAGATATGCAGGACCGCGGGTCACTCTCCCGTCCCTAAAGCCGCTCAACGAAACCAACAGCTTTTCGGCCTTTACCATATCTCTCCGCTAAAGCCGATCTCTTGCATGCCTGTTGAGCAAAAGGTCAGAATCTTTAGTGATACGGCTGATACGTTGTTCAAATGGTCTTCAATTTGATCAAAGATTAATCGAGAAACAAGAGCAGTGAGTCCCTACTTAGGCACGAGCAGTAAAAGAGGGAACTCTATAGCTTCTAGTCTGATATGGTAGTCCTGCCCATTCCTCATCTACCAAAGGACCATTGTAACTGTTTGGAAACCCCGTCCAAGTCACTCTGCCCGTAAGCAAATAAGACACAGTCGAATACACTCCCAACTCGACAGCTGGGCAAGGATGGGCCGTAGGTACTAGCGCTGGACTTCGGCATGATGGAATTAAGCTATACTTATATCAAGACCTACAGCTCCAGCTAGTATTTATGACTGTTAATGGCCAATGATAAATCGTAGACTAGAGTCGATTCCTCCGGAATTTCCAACTTATATTAACCAATTGCTCCACTACACCTATATGCATCAGCGCACGTGTAGAACGTCACACTTCAAATAAAGGTAGCGACTAGCGGGGTTAGCGGGAAGTGGGCCCATCGACTCAGTCAGCTTACTCCTAGACCTAATGTATACGTCGACGATACTCGGTTATAGTAGAGCGATGTTTGACCTCGTCCATTAAAGTGCGCAAAGCATCACGTTCTTGGGACGTTACAGTCCACCGATACAACAAGATGGAGATCGAGTACAGCGAAGATGTTTCAGACGTTCCTACTACCAGTTCAGAGGAAAGCGAGCCGGACAGTGACTGGGACATCTGTCAAGTATGCAGTGGTTTCGGCGAAGAGGGACATCCACGCGGATACTTCTATCCCATTGATGAGGATACTCCTGAAGAAAGAAATTACACCTACTTCTATTTTCACTACCCAAGTCTTTCCCTCCTCTCCGACTCGTCCGAGACCGGCTGTCGTCTATGTCGGCTGATTATGTGAGGACTATCCCGTACCATGCACTCCTTATTTCAATGCTTCTCTACCGCGTCTTGCTGTGTAGCTCGTCGGCTTTGGACGAACTTACACAAGGCTCTGCTTTCTGAGTAATACCTACGTATGCGTCCTTGAGATTATTCACTTCTAACAACCGTATTTAGTATCAAAATGAAGCAGATTGTCATTACAAGGCATGGTTCAGAGGCTTGGGACAATCTATCCGCCAAAGAGACAGATGGTGACTTCGACTATGAGAAAGACAGCGCCGACATGGCAAAACGCATCGAGGCAGCGCGGTGCAAAGGTGCTTTGACGTCGCCTGATCCAGACACTTATGGGGTAGGGCGAGTAGGGCTCTATGCTTTTTATAAGTCAGATCAACGAGGACCGCGAGGAACTGCCGGACCGCAGAAAGTAAATTTTCAAATAATGGGTAGCTCTGTCGAGGTTATAGGATCTTTGGATTTTCTGATCAGCCCAGGTAAGTGAATCGCAATGCCGACTGGTTCGCCATTTGCTCAACGCGGTGAGATCACTCCGCTCACAGTCCGCAGCCGATCCTTTTGACTCAGACTTCTCTAATCGCCCCTCAACGGATTTATTGTCCCAGCCTCATGTTGAGTTGGTGCGTCGATGGAGTGAGGAGTGTGCCATCACTCATACGGCTTGCCAAAGCGTCAAGCTCGAGCAGCAGCTTCCGACCCGTGTATTGAAAATTCTTTCCTCCTCCTCAGGTGAGGTCGAAAGCATTAGCTTATTCGAGGCTCGTGGTGAAAAGGGTACATACGCTGCACTATCCTACTGCTGGGGCATGACGCCGCAACTCGAAAAGACCACCACTGAGAATTTGGCTCGACACCTAGAAGTCATTCTGCTGAAGGACCTCCCAAACACTATTGCTGATGCCATACGCCTGTGTCATAGACTCGGATTTCACTATCTGTGGGTCGACGCTCTGTGCATCATCCAAGATGACCTAGCGGACTGGACACGAGAGGCTGCAAGTATGTGCGACGTGTACGGTAACGCGGCACTAACTCTAGTGACCTCTCTTGTCGGTGACTCCTCGGAAAGCTTTATAGAGGCTCGGCGCAACGGTAGCCTATCATCCGAAGTCATGGCGGAGATCCTCTTCACGAATCCAAAGTCAGGTCTGCCGGGTGGGTTGTGGGTATTCTGGGATTTCTTCCCCGACGGGCCTTGGGTATTGGAGAATGACTGGAACAATATCTCTGGCCGCGAGAGGAACCCGTACGAATGGCTTGGACGCGCTTGGTGCTTTCAAGAGTGGGTCTTGTCCCCGAGGATTCTGCACATCCATGAACAGACTTTATGGGACTGCTTCGAGGGCTATGCCAGCGAGCTTTCCTGCAGACATGTTGGCCCGACAAACCTACGCCGAGACTTAAGAAGAGCCGGTGACCAGGTCACTTTATGGTCAAACATAGTCGCCGAATTCACCTCGAGAGCCATTACCAAGGCGTCGGATAGGCTACCGGCCCTAGCCGGCCTGGCGGTTGCGTACTCGAACGCTACAGGCCGTCAGACATACCTCGCTGGTCTATGGTTTGAGAATCTCCCACTTGAGCTGCTGTGGGACGCGGGAAGTCCATTCGACGACGATCCGCATCCTAGAACCCCGTCATTCAGCTGGGTGTCGCTGAACGCGCCTGTCACGTTCCATGACAACAAATTAACATACAGAGCAAAGTTCGACATAAAGTGCTCCGTCATCTCATGGTCTTGTCAGGATGATGGTGACACTATATGGACACGCAGGAACGTTACCATCGAACTCGAAGGCCGGCTGAGCCGCTTCAACGGTGCAGCGCCGCCTCATGGCATACCATACGACAAATGGACAGCCAATTTCGACCGAGAGGATGAGGTTGTCGGCAGTGGTGTTGTAGAGGGTGAGATGTACCTGTTCCTCGTTGTTGGCGGGCATCATTTCTTCCGTCATTACGAGTGGCGCGCTCTCGTACTCAGGAAGGTTGGATCCGAAGACGGTATGGATTCTTTTCGAAGAATAGGCGTGGCGACGATTAGACTGCAACATTATGACAAGGAGAACCCGCCAGAAACGCCCCCCGCTACAGCTGAGTGCGATGAGCCTTGGGAGCGGAGGAGCGTCCGGCTGAGGTAGTCGAGTTGGCGGATGGGAAAAGACAAATGTGACGTGGGTAATTACGGACAATATCATTTGGCACGTTCGAAATTTTCATCACATACGACCACACCCAGTGGAGAATTAGGGATCCCGTCCGCTCTCCCATATACAAGCCGCTGAGGGCTGGGTTAGTAGTTAAGTGGGTGACCATTAGCGAATACCCGGTGTTGTATGTTTTTTTCTTTTTTGTCGATTTGTCCTTGTTCCCTTCCCTTCAAAGTTTGTCAGAATACCAAGCATCATTCTGGGAGCTGGATATCGCACTTGGGTGTCTCCTCAGCTGACTAGTTAATGCGTCCTTGATTGACTTCTTGTCAATTTGTTTCGTTGGCACATCCTAACTCCTTGATCCACCGTGTTTGATTCACGTGCAAGCCCCGCTCTGTGTTGGACAGTCTAGCACAGTGCCCTCAATAATTAAAAATGGCGACGTTTTCATTCTTGCAGCCTCGAGTCTCGCGTAGGTCTCTGCAAAGTTAGATGTCATTCATGACGGGGCACTCCCAGACGAAGTGACGAGAGACGGCAGTTTTTGGCCAACAGCCTGGATCAATAGAATGTTCCAGTTGACAGGCAAGGGATGTCCGGTGTCTGGGCTCCTGGCCGAGACCGCACATTGGACTGCATTGCTCCATATAATAAAGTAGGAGAATTGGTGTACACATCTTATCATAGACTTAGTGCCATGATAGATGATGTGAGGTGAGGTGAGGTGAGGTGTAGTGAGGTTGAGGTTAGGCAAGACTCGAAAAACACTAGCCACAAGTCAAGCCACAGTGATTGTCCCATGAGCGCCCCCCGCAAACGGCTTAGACTCGGTGTGGCTGCATGATGCATCTATCTGCAGAGTGCCAGACGCACAACCCCTCTCCCGCCGTCTGCAAGCGCATGGCTTGCATGGCAAAGTTGGGCAGGAGAAAGGGAAAAAGTGCAAGATAAAAAGAGGGTCAGTTCTCCGCGGCTACAAAAAGGCAGCACACCTGCGCCCCCCCTATCTCCATTTCCCGCGCCCCCAACACAAGCAGCAGCAGCAGCATGTGCCTTGCCTTGCCTTGCATTTTGCCTTGCTTTTCAAAACATTCAAGTCCCCACCGTTTTGGTCTCGCACAGCCGAGTTACTTTTACAGTGTAACTGATAAGGTGTAACTTTCTACTTTTTGACAGCTTCTTGGGTTACACAAGACAGCCACACGTTGTCTTCTATTCTTGAGGTATCTTGTAAGTCACTTTAGTCTGATACAACACCGTACTCTCAGATAATTTGTCCTTCACACGGCACTTCTTTAGTCTTGCATGGCATCTCAAAAGTGACTAGCTGGATATAACTAACCATACATCTATATACTCTAGATCGTCCGTTACAGAGAAACATCTGGCGACTCGGCATTATTGGTCCAACGGTGGCCAGTAGCTACCTCCAACGCTAGCAGGGGGTCCCTCATCCCAGCTGTGTGGCCCAAGCTCCCTCGTCGCATTCATTATCCATCCACGCGACAATCGTCACCGTCTATTCTGTCTTGCATCTTGCATCTTGCACACCTCAGACGCCGACATTGGACCTTCTTCTCGGACCTACAACAGTGGTGCTTCCCTCCAAAACTCACATCGCCCTCATTACCATCCGCATGCCTGCTGTATAGGTTGCCGTCACCAAGATATTGTGTCCCTAGACCAGCTGCCATGGGAAGCCCAATTGCTTCAAATCCATCCTTGCAATTGAGTCGATGCGACCTGAAGTAGTCGTCGCCCTTTTATTGTGAGTCTTTCCTTGGGCCAACGGCCAATCATAACCCTCAAACATCAATCAATGGTCCCTTGATACTGACTGCCTTTTGTTTCCCAGACCCTCCTAGACCAACATCCCCATCTCAGCAGACCGCCCACCATGAGCGAACCAATCCCCCTGGGTCCCAATCTGCGGTACCCCATTACCATTTCCAGACTTGTCGCAAAACCTGGCGATGACCTCAAGAAAGGCGCCACCGCCATGGAGTACTCCTTCAAGTACACCAAGGAGGTAGGCGACATCACTACAGGCGACACATGGGAAGAGGAACAAACCTCAATCTCCTCCTGGGGCGCTCCTGTCGAGGGCAAGCTCAAGGAGTGGAAGATCAAGCCTGGCCAGCTCATCACTCGCGATACGCCCTGCTGCATCGTCGAGGAGGCATGTCAACACCCGGTCCAGATCTCAGGCCTGTGCGCTATTTGCGGCAAGGACGTTACCGAGGTCGACTGGAGCACCGAGCGCTCAGAGAAAGACCGCGCCCCCATCAACATGACCCACGATCAGGTCAGCCTGACTGTCAGCCACCAACTGGCCCAAAAGGTCGAGCTCGAAGCCCAGACCCGTCTGCTCGAGCAGAAGAAGCTGAGTCTGGTCGTCGATCTCGATCAGACCATCATTCACGCCTGCATCGATCCCACCGTGGGCGAGTGGCAGAAAGATCCCACCAATCCCAACCATGCAGCCGTTGCGGACGTTCAGAGCTTCCAGCTCAACGATGACGGCCCGCGCGGTGGCGCCACCGGCTGCTCCTACTATATCAAAATGCGTCCTGGTCTGCGCGCATTCCTCGAGCACATCTCGCAACTCTACGAGCTGCACGTCTATACCATGGGCACGCGCGCCTACGCCATGAACATCGCCAAGATTGTCGATCCAGACCAGAAGCTCTTTGGCAACCGCATCATCAGCCGCGACGAGAACGGCAGCATGACCGCCAAGAGCCTACAACGCATCTTCCCCGTGTCACAGCAGATGGTGGTAATTATCGATGACCGCGCCGATGTCTGGCCCCGCAATCGTCCCAACTTAATAAAGGTGGTGCCGTATGACTTTTTCAAGGGGGTGGGAGATATCAACTCCAGCTTCTTGCCCAAGCCCGAGGACGCCCTGCGGAATGTCGACAAACCCGACACGAACGGCAAGGCGGTGGGCGTGAACGGTGCAAAGGAAGATGCCAAGGTTTCAGCACTAGAGGGCTTGGCAAATATGAGCAGTGGAGATGACCCGATGGTATTAAAGCGGCAAAAGGAGGAGCAAGAGCGCGCGTTAGAGAAACAGCTTCAAGACCGTCCCCTACTCCATATGCAGGAAGAGGCCGACAAGGAGGACACCGACAGCGACATGCCCAACGCCAACGTCGAAAACCAAGCCCCAGCTTCAACCACCCCGCCACCTCCTCACCGGCATCAAGTCCTCTTTGACGACGATCAAGAATTGACCTTCCTGGACGAACATCTCACTCTCCTCCACACCAAATACTACGAGGCCTATGCCGCCCTCTCATCCTCTCCGCACCCTACTACTGAGGTGCCCGACGTAGGTGCTGTCCTAGACGAGCTCAAGGCGGAAGTCCTGCGCGGCACCAGGATCGTGCTCAGTGGCCTTATTCCGCTGGGCGTGGACGTATACCGCTCTGAGATTGGCCTGCAAGTTCTATCCTACGGTGCGGACCTCCGCAGCCGCATCGACCCCGACGTCACGCACCTGGTCATTAGCTCCTCACGCCCGCGCACGCAAAAGGTTCGCGCCGCCGCGCGTATACCTACAATAAAGATTGTGAACCAGGACTGGTTACAGGATAGCATATCGCGCTGGGAGGAACTGGACGAGACACCGTACCTGGTAGAACTGCATCCGGCCGACCAAGGACCGAGGCTGGCCATCCCCGAGACTGCGGCTATCAATGGTGATGACGGCGAGGATGATGACAGTGCAGACGACGACGACGTTATAGAAACGCTCGCAGGTCATCCCAGCCCAATCGATGACTTGAAGGAATTCGACTTTCAAGAAATTGATGAGGAACTCGAGGAGTTCCTGGCTGACGCAACAGACGACGAATCCGCGGCCGGTGAGACGGAGGTGGAGTCCGACACTGAGAGTCGACGATCAGAAGCTCCTTCGGAAAAGACCACCGATAACAACAACAATAGCAGTAGCAACGTCCTCAACGGCGCACCCACCTCACCCGGTAAGCGCAAACACGAGCTCGATGACGACGAAGACGATGCTGTCGAGGCCTTACCGGCCTCGGGCAATGAGCTCCTGAACAAGAAACTCAAACTCTCCCGCGAGCGTGGCCCCTCCAGTCTCAAGAATGGAGCCGCTGAGGCTGATGCAGAAGAGGAGGTGGTGCTGCTGAACGAGGAGGCTGGTGCCGAGGGTGAAGTAGAGGCACAGGAAGAGGCCGAGGGCGAGGGCGAGGCCGATGGCGATGACAACTTTGATGATGAGCTCGAGGCAGATCTGTTGGCAGAATTAGACCGCGAGGAATTGGCCGAGGAGAACGCGGACAAGGATAAGGGTTAGGCGGTTCTTTACTGTCTTTGTGCAACTTTCTACAGCCCCCCTCTCTCGCAAGGTTTGGCGTCAAAGAGTTTGGATTTATCTTCTTATGATTTTCTTCTTCGTCTTGGGACGAGGAAAAGTAAAAAGAAGAAGGTGGGAAAAGGGAAAGGAAGAAAAGGGCATTCTGGAAAGGGAGCGCGGAGCCTTTTTCTTTTTATTTGTTTTTGCTTTGAGGCCAAAGTTGGCGATGTGCATGCCATTTTTTCAAGGGCTCGGGTGGCCGATTGAATAAGCTTTAGCGATGATTGGGCTAAGGAGGATAAGGGCGTGGATAAACTTGAAATGAAGACTCGGTTTTGAATATCTCTTGTTTGATTTTGGTGTTTAATTTCAGCCTATGGAGCGAAGTGAGTGTCACTGTGTTCGTGAGGTGGTTCGTTAATGTCTGTATTGTGATACTGTCCGCGCACACTCGAAGATCACGCAAGACTCTCTCTATTTGGTGTTGATAGGTGAATGTAATATAGACCTCACACATTTCCACAGCCCATTCGTTATCCTCCTCTCGATGCCAGACATTGTCACTATTGCACTCAATTCCCCTCACCTCCAACCAAAACCCCCCCAGGCCGCCTCAAGCTCAAGAACATTACACACCCCTGTCACCTTACGTAATCCCCCAGCATCCCATCCGACCTCATCCTAACCTCACCTCACGCCCGCCCACCCAACCAACCAACCTCGCCGCATTACCGATCCTCTTCAAGACGACTTCCAATCAAAACAACACCCCGCGAGCGTCCCAATTGACGGTCCAGCTGACCGAGGACCGATAAAACCAAGCCACATCGGGAGAGAGAGAGAGAGGTACGGGGGATTCATTTTTCCCAGATAGAGAACGGGCGACACCCCCGACCAGGCAAAAACAAGCAATCATGCCGCAGGATATGCCCCCCGTGGGCGGGTATGGGGATGTGCAGTACAAGGTAAGGGTTCTTTCCCGAGGGATGATATTTCCTTGGTCTTTGTTTTTGCGTTGAGGGAGCAGGCGGGTGGAGAGAAGAGATTGGTGACGATGAGATCGAACAAACGAACGAACGAACGAACGAACGAACAAGCGACGGACGGACGACGGACAGACGATGGTGTGGGCCGATTGAATACACTCCCATGCTCGCGCGATGCGGTTGGGGAATAGACGGGACAGCACTCGGAACTCCTTGGAGGCAGTGAATCACCATCACCAGCTACGGGCGGAGAACAGCGAGAGCGGTCTTTCTCCCTCCTCCTCGTGGTAGGCGCGCGAGATTGCACACGATCGAATTGATTCCGAGGGAAAACGAGAAGATAAGGAAGCATGATTCGGAGAGCGACGACAAAACCCCGGGCAAAATACTCGGCGCGATAACGGCACGAATGGCATCTTCAGGAGGGATGGATATATATCTCTCTGTCCACCCCCGCTCCACCGTCACACAACCTCGCGGCCACTAAAGGAAAAGAGGAACACAGAGAGAGAGAGAAATCCAGCGCATGCAGACGACCCTGGAACCCCGCCAACTTTTACACACACACGTCCCGCGCATCAAGAAGAAGAGATGATTCCCACGAAACGAGGACATGCGCTCCCCGTACACGAACAAACTAACTTATTGCCTGCTCTCCCCTCCCCAGAACCAAAACAAGTCACAATTTCGCAAAAAAACAGAAGAAGAAGAGCAAAGTAACAAAGAAACAATATCCGCTAACGCCCTCTTCCCAGCGCAACCTCCCCGCCCGCGGCTTCAAGCCCGCAACTCTCCTCCTCATCGGCAGCGGCGTGATGCTCTTCGGCTGGTACAAATTCGGCGCCGGCGCAAGAGAGCAACGGTATGTAGTTAGCTTACCCTCATTCGTTCTTCCTTCCCTCTGGGCTCCCTCACTCCTCTTCCCCCCTCCCCTAACATTCTAGCCAAACCGAAACTGCCGCTAAGTACACAAATCACCAAAATAGTGAACTCGCTCGTGAAAAAATGTGGTCCCGCATCCACCTCATCCCCGCCCTCCAAGCCGAAGAAGACCGCGACCAAGTCCGTCGCCATCTAGCCGACCAGGCGCGCGAAAAGTCCCTGATGGGCGAGAATGCGCGCGTGTACAATGGCGAGCGGTGGGTCCCGCCTACTTTTGCTGTTACGCCATCGGAGAGGACTAGGAAGTAAAAAGTACAAGAAATGGTGGGAGAAAACAAGAAAAGTTGGGCACTGGATTAGAATGGTGCATTGTGCAAAAGGCCAAAGGGGAGGAATGTTTATAAGATCCTTTGAATGAGAAAAAGGATGATGGAGATAGTTCAAGAAAGAAGGGTTTTCCAGCTTGGCTTTGGTGCTGTAAAGAGGTCGAGAGATCCAATGCAGGCACAGATGTTGCAACATGTTTTTTTGCTTCAAGTTGCTTGGTGTGAGCAGACCAAGTTCTCATACCAAGCTCTCGATCTGCCAGGGGAAAAAGGTTCTGGAGCCATACTCAGTCCCTACCTGCCTAGGTACCCTTCTTACCAACAGGCTCAGGCACCCTGCAATCAAGGAGCAATCTCGGAATGCTGCTTGTACGGTATACAGTTGATGTCTAGAAACATACCAATCCCGTCCTCATTCGCAGCTTCGGTTGCCTTACATCCAAAACTCGGGCCACGACTCTGGTCCCTTGTCACACAGCTTACGAAGGATATCAACCGAGCTGGTAAGACCGAAGCTCCTTCCCATCTACCTGCAATCATTAGAGCGCAATGGTAAGTTTGATCTTGGCGGTAACAAACCCGCGGGTAGTCATTCCCAATACTCATTGCATCATTCATATATACAACGCCATCCTGTCCTATGATATACACACAAACGCCACTCTCCAAACCCGCCTATTCACTCATGCACAAGTTAAGCAGCAGCCTGCACGATCTTGAATCCCTCACCAACAAGCTTCGTGATATCCTCATTCTTATGCTGCAACAGTCCCAACGCGTAAGCGACATCATTCCACGCGCGCTCCGTCTCGCACCGCGGGAGACGGGCAGCCAGCTTGTCGGCGAGCTGCTTGGCGTGTTTGTCCTGTGATTCGCGTTAGCATAACAAGCTTCTCTTAAGTAGGATTACGCTGGGGAAGCGGAATTAATAAACTTACCTTTTCAACAAAGCCTAGCAGGAATCGTACAATCCTCCTAAAGCTCTCCTCCGCCAGACCCTTCTCGGCACTCAGCAGAGAGAACATATCCACAAAGTGATTGTACACAGCATTGTCCTTGGTGCTCAGCTCAGTGAAGAACATACGCGCCAGATCTGCAATGCGCTTGTCCTCATCCTCAAGACACTTGGCCATCTCACCCAATTGGCCCTTGACCTTGACCTGACCCGCAAGAATCAGGAAGGTGAGTGTCATCAGACATGTCCTCTTGACACTAGCATCGGCATCTGCCAGGCGCCGGTACAAGAAGTCCGTGTTTTCATCAATCAGATGGTTGAAGCACACAGCCATGTCACCCAACGCAATCACCGCATTGCTCCGCACTGTGGCATCGCCCGACCGCTCCATGATGGTGATGAGCAGTGGCAGGTTGGCCTCGCAGTACTCAGCGCTGACGCACATCAACTTGGCCAGGCAGAGTGTCGCCGCAGCTTGTAGGCCCTTGTCTTTGTACTTGGTATTGTTGGCGCAAATCTCGCTGACCAGCGGGCCGAAAGCTGCTAGCAGACTGTCGGGTCCGTAGAGGAGCTCGCGCTCTCGAATGTGCTGCATTGCCTCGGTGAAATCGTCTTCTGTCGTACCGCCAATGAGATCAAGCTCGTCGGCGGGCTCGTTGTCTTTGTCGGCATTCTTGCTCGAGCGACGGGCCTCGGCTTCGGCTTTTTCGGCTGCGGCAACCTTTTCCTTCTCCTGCTTCCGGCGCTTGAAGTCAAGCTCACATAATTCAAGGTGGACAATCTGCTTGATGGCTACATGGCCGACGATGAAGAGGAGCTGTGACAGTGCGATGGCGTTGTCGCGTTTGGCTTTCTGCGGCTTCTCCGGCGAGGGCTTCTGAGGAGTGTTGGTAGCTGGAGTACCAGCTGCAGTGGTCTCGCCATTGTCTTCGCCCATCTCGATATCCTCCCCTTCGGGCTGTACCGGCTCAGCATTGGCGTTCTGTGCACCCTCGGACTTTTGCGAGTCGCGAGAGGCAGGCCTTTCATCTGAGTTGGATCGAGGTCTGTGTGGAGCAAACACGGCTTTGGCCTTGTGTCGGATAATCTCAGAGCACAACACATCAGGGTGCTTAGAGATGGCGTAAATGGCATTGATTGCCTGTTCGGTAGCACCATACCACTCCTCGCTCTCGAATGGGACGTCTGTAATCGCGGCCAGTTTCTGTAGCACGGCGTGCTCGTTTGGCAAACGTGAAAATGTAATCGCAGAATCCTTAGCCTGCCGACCAGTAGGATTCAGGCGACGCAGAGCAATACAAG
This sequence comes from Gnomoniopsis sp. IMI 355080, assembly GCA_027946555.1. Taxonomy (NCBI): domain Eukaryota; kingdom Fungi; phylum Ascomycota; class Sordariomycetes; order Diaporthales; family Gnomoniaceae; genus Gnomoniopsis; species Gnomoniopsis sp. IMI 355080. The sequence goes on along the minus strand of JAPEVC010000050.1, from coordinate 26,795 downwards.
TGTATTTGGCCAGTTGCAAATCGTTGCGGCCTTGCGTCCCAAGACCAGTGCGCAGCATCGTCTCCATGTCGCTGACTACAATCTCAGGGCTCGCAGTGGCCAGCATGCCAAGCACAATGATGGCACCCCGACGCTGTGTCCTGGATATTTCCCTCTTTTGAACACCGTAGACCTGCCAGAGCTTTGCAACGACCAGATCCGGGATCAGTCCGCCCTTCATCATGGTTGCAAGGAGTTGCTCCAAAGAGGTCAGCTCCGCAGGAGTGGCTCCAAATGTCAAGCTGATCATATTCCGGGCGATATAGTTGGCTGCGTCATTTGCACTGAACGAGTCCGGTGCTTCAAAGAATAGCCGCTTGTAACACTCAATGAGGTGAGTCTGCACACCCTTGCCCTCGTCGCTGTTGCCTTTGGTCCAGATCAACCGCAACATCCGGCGGATGCCCAGCTTGTTCTGCTCAATGTTGTACGCATCACCGACCTCAAAGTAGTCCATCGCTTCGATAACCTCGCTCTTGTTCCTCGCGCCAAGGAGTTGGCAAATGGTCTCGGTCGCGTCATGGAGTACGTCGATGAACTTCAAGGCCTCGGTGTAGTAACGCCTGGTGAGGGTGAGCTTCTCAATAGCCTCGGAAGTAGCCGCTTCTTCTTGCGCCTTCTTAATGAGAGCAGCCTTCTGCTCTTCCGTCAACTCAGTGGGGTCGTTCTTCTGCGGAGATTCGACCTGGGTGGCTTCGTCCAACAATTGCTCATCCACCGTGACATCAGCCCGTCCCTGACTGTCCATGTCTGGCGCTCCTGCAGGGGGCTTGAGTGCGTCAAGTTCCTGGTCTACCTTGTCAAGACGCTCCTGCCAGTCTTTCCGGGCCAGTTGAGCTCCATGCATGACAGTGAACGGGTGTGTCTTGATCAGGCAACCGAGAAGCTTGATGGCATTTCTTCGTACATTGCTGCTCTTGTCTTCAAGACTACGGCATGCCAACTCAGCCGCCTTCTGTCTCCGCTTGGGGAATTTCTGTTGCAGATCACAAAGCTTGACATAGACCTGGATCGCCCTGCATCGGCAGTAGGGATTGATGTCGAGGAATCGCTCTTCCAGCACGTCGAAGAATGCATTCAGCTGTGACTTGTAGTTCTCGCCCCTCTCCTCCTGCTTGCTCAGGTAGATGAGCATGTTCCCGCAGACTTCGATCAGGGCGCATCGCAGAGTATAGGACTGTAATTGTCAGCGGCGATCGCTTGAACTGCTCATTGGGAGAACTTACCTCGCTGTCGAGTTGCTTGGCCAACATCGTCATTTGCTTGATCACCAACCTCGGTGCCAACTCGGACAATTTGATCATAAAGGTAGAGACGGACTTGGGTCCTCTCGTGTCGTTACTGTTAAACTCTTTGTTACTGAGCTCGCGCAAAATCTCTTCACCAAGTTGTGGATAGTCGTATTGCTCTGCCAGAATATGTAGGAACTCGGCCATGGGCTCGGACAGGTGCTCAAAGTAGGTGAGGTTCTGGACGATGGATATCTGGGCGGCTGAAAATCTGTCAGCACGAGCAGTCCAGTTGCGACATCGATTCACCTACCATAACCGTGGCCGTGGTGCTTGACAGCGATACAAAGGACCTTGAAAGCATGCATTCGGATGGTGGTATTCTTGACTCGCTGCTCGCTCTCGAGGATCATATAAACCGGCCGGGTCAGAAGTCCAATAAAAGTGTCGCGTTCGGAGGTGGTGAGGAATATCTTGCCCAGCTTCATGCGCAGAACCTTGCACATGATGTCGAGGGCCGTCTGCAACTGAGCGGCGCTATCCCAGTGGCCATCTTTGTCGGCTGCAGACTTTTTTGTTTTTGATTTCCTCCCTCGAGCGGCGGGCGCAGCAGAGGTCTTTTCGACGGCCTTGGTTTCGACACAGGAAATGGTCCATTGTAATAGGAAGCCGTAAATCTCGAGGAGCTGCTTGTGGTGGGACAGCAGCTCCTGCTCGTCAGACTCAAGGTCGGTGTGTATGACATCGGCCTCTGTGGACAGGCCCGAGGTGATCAGATCGAAAACCTTGGAAAGAGCGTGTGTGGGTAGGAAGGCGGTGTATCTGGAATTTTCGAACAACTTAGAAACTCGGTCTTGATTTGTTCGAGAGGGTGGGCAGCGATCATCTGGAGGGGGAGTCGATTCTGGAGTAAAGAGAACAGATCTGGGTGCAGAATGCAAACAGAGAGGATCTAGCACAGTAGATTTTGACTCTCTGGAGGAGCGCAGCGCACTGGAGGAAGAAGAAAAGGAAGCATGACATGAAGGGAGGGAAATGGGGGCGCACTTTAACAAGAATTGTAGCGAGTCGAAGTGGGCGCTGCGTGTGATGGCATCGGGGTTTTCTGCGACGGCGTCGATGATGGGGTTGAGGATGGGGTTTATCACGCCGTTGGTGAGTGACTCGGGCTCATTCTCGCAGTCGAAGAGTGATGCGTCGGCCTCGGGGGTAGGAATGGTGGCCGGGTCGCTCATGTACAGCTTGAGCGCCTCGTTAATGTCGAAGTTGATGTTGTCCATTTTGGCGAACAGTCATCGAATTCGAGGGGTATCAAAAGGGAAAGAGAAAAAAAAGGAAAGCCTGGGTGGTTAGTTGGTAGTACCAGAAAAGTCAACCAGCCCAGACGAAATGCGCCAGTTGTGCTGGTGCTTGTGCAGGTGCTGGTGCTGCAAGAAGGTGTTGACGACGGTGAGGTTGAAGATGCAAAGACGTCGAAATTGACTGCGAACGAATGCGATGCCCATGCGGGTCGATGCGTGGGATGCGTGGATGCGCTGCGGCGTGTTTACGGCAGGGATGGCTTTCCCTCCTCCCCCACGCTGGACGTGCCTGGCAACCAATTTGTTGTTGTTTAGTTCCCTTCCCAAAACGCGCCTGCCCCGCTAACTGAGTCCCGCCAAACCCTGGAACTACAGGCCAGGCGCGTCAAAAGGCTAAACCTCGGTCCTTGTTTTCTACCATTATCCCACCACCACAACCGCAGCCACTAGTACGGAAAAAACAATTGAACAACAACGGCAACAACCTTGAAGACTAGGTTATTACCGACACTCTGGTCTGGTCTTGTCTTCGCCTTACATCGGTCCACCCTTGTCGAATGCTTCTCAGTTCCTCCGGTCCCATCTCGGCACGTTCCTTGACGTTCATGCGCTTCTATCAGAGCTGCCAATTGTGGATGTTTGGCTCTTTGATATAGAGTCACCTTGGTTGTCGCGTGTTTCCTTCTCCCGCTCGTCGACTCCGTGCGAACGGCGACCATGGCCACTACAACCACCCGTCGTCGTCAGCCAAATAACTTCGACATCCATGAAGATGGCCCGTCCACAGAGGATACAGAAATGAATACAGAGGCAGCCGGTCAGGCTCCCTGTGAAGAGGAAGTCGAGGAGGACGAGGAATACGCGGATGAGGTGGAGGTAGAGGAGCCAGAAGACGAAGACCAGGCACAAGATCCAGAAGTTGAGCCCGAGTCCGAGCAAGAGGAGCAGCAAGAGGATGACTTTTCCGAGGATGAAGCCATGGATGAGGATATGAGAAAGTTGCAAGATGCATTCCCCGGTTTCAAACACAAATACCGTTTGATCAAGCGGATTGGCGAGGGTACTGTCACCTTCTCATGGCCAGACTATGCTTTCGCACTAACAACGTTTCAGGCACATTTTCCACCGTCTACAAGGCTCAAGACCTGCAGTATGAGGCCTACGATAACAAATGGGACCTGGATAAGGAGAATGAGAAGTGGACGCCCCCTCCACTCAAGAGGCACGTCAACCGCAGCTCATCCACCACTCTGGACAACGCCTCGCAAGCATCACACACCACTCGCCCACGCCGACGCCCCAAATACGTTGCCATCAAGAAAATCTACGTCACCTCCTCTCCACAGCGCATCCTAAACGAGCTTGAGCTTCTCAATGACCTCAAAGACTGTCCCGCCGTGTGCCCTCTCATCACCGCCTTTCGCTCCACAGACCAAGTCCTTGCCATCTTGCCCTACTTCAGGCACTGCGACTTTCGCGACTATTTCCGCATCATGACGGTCACAGATATGGCCATTTACCTGCGCAGCCTCTTTACGGCACTACATTTCACCCATCAGCAAAACATCATCCACCGCGACATCAAGCCCACCAACTTCCTCTACGACCCGGCCACGAAGCGCGGCGTGCTTGTTGACTTTGGCCTCGCCGAGCGTGAGGGGACCGACACCAAGCCCTGCCCATGCCACGACGACCCATCAAGTCGCCGTAATCGCTTCCGTGCTGCCTACCTCGCCAATGGCGGCCCACATCACGGCTTTCCAAAGAACGATACCCGTCCATCGCGACGTGCGAATCGAGCTGGCACGCGCGGGTTCCGTGCACCCGAGGTTCTGTTCAAATGTACTGAGCAGACCACCAAGATCGACATCTGGTCTGCGGGCGTGATTCTGCTCACCATCCTAAGCAGGCGGTTTCCCTTTTTCAACAGCGCGGACGACGTCGAAGCCATGATCGAAATTGCTACCATCTTTGGGTCGAGACGTATGCGCCAGACGGCTCAAATCCATGGCGTGGTGTTTGAGACAAACATCCCTACTATAGGCCAGTCGGGGTATAGCCTCGGCAAGATCGTCATGTGGAGCTTATCGAGGGATGAGAAGCGCAATCCATTTGACCGGCATGAGGAGATGGCCATAGACTTTCTCACTCGCTGTATGGAGCCGGATCCCAGCCGGCGGATTAGCGCGGAGGACGCGTTGGAAAGCGACTTTTTGTCATTAGGTTTGGATGAAGAGGGTAGTGGTGAAGAGGACATGGATATTCTTGAAGCATAGAGCGGGCTGTAAGGCTTGAGGGCCGGGAGGGGCATTTGTATTATTTGTATATTGTACAACAAGTATGGAGGAGTCAATGGCGTCTAAATCTTTGGCGTTGGTGTTGGTCGATGTCTATTTTCTCGGTCCAATGCGGGTTGGCACATCAAGCCAGAAGATGACGTCTATGTATGTATGTACTATATGTGCCCATGGGAAGGATGAGTTTACTTGTCAAGAGTATAGGGAAGATAATTATGACGAAAAGGAAAAAGCCATTACATCACACCAACTTTAAGTGAAAGCCATCGGCACTGACACCAGGCTTGCATGTTCGGTGCAAGAGAAATACGTGGAAAGGCATCCGTGTTGATTTACTGTGCAATGGCTTCAACTTGACAATGAGAGTAAGATAGGATAAGTATATACTTGACTTTCAATGTTCCTTCCTGAAACGCTACCTGTTCTCATATCAGATCACCTGTATAGAAGCGAACTCTATTCCTGTCTTCAGCTTATCTCGAAACCTCTTTCTTTGTTCCTCTGACCCATCCTGGATCAACAGAACGAGGTCAACCACTACACTACCACGTCCCAAGCCAGCGAAGCGAACAAAGTTCACACATGAGATTGCTCTTCTCCTCTTCCTCCTCCCCCCCCCCCCCCTCGATATGCGATTTCACTCACACCCTTCCCGCACCCGGCGCATCCGCAGCAAACCCCAGGATTTTTTGTATCCAATTTTTTTCTTCTTACTTTGTCTGCACAGGTAAATCCTTGGTCTCCTCCCCAGCTGGGGCTTTGCTTGCGGGGAAAGGGTTGTACGACCCGCGCTCATTCTTGAGCTTGACGAGCTTCTCGATGGCTTCGTCCAGAGGCACGGGTGAGCCGCGTGACTGGGTGTCGGTGTCGTCGCGGTAGCGGACGTTGAGCTTGCGCTGTTCCATCTCTTCGGCACCGACCACTGTGGTGATGAATTTTTTGTTTAGCATGTCTGCGGTCTTCTCTTTTGGGGGGGGAGGGGGAGGAGGTTCATGGGACAAATACAGGGGGGGGTGAAAACAAAAAACTTACCGAATACAAAGTTGTACTGCGCCAATTGCGCTCTCCGAATCTTCTTGGGCAGAGTCTCGCCCGAGGTGTCGACATCCACATACATCATCTTGGCCTTGAAGATCTTGCGAACCTCCTCCGCGTAAGGGTAGAAGCCCTTGCCGACGGGAATGACCATGATCTGCCGCGGGCTGAGCCAAAACGGCCACTTCCCACCAAAGTGCTCACACAAAATCGCAGCGAATCGCTCAATGGACCCGGCCATGGCGCGGTGAATGACGACGGGGCGTGCGCAGCCGGACGCGAGCGGCTTCTTGGCCGCACGGCGAACGTCTTTCTTGGTCTCCGGGTCGACGGCGGCAGGGACGGGCTCGGGCTGCTTTTTGGCGGCAGCCGCGGCGTCTTTGTCTTCTTTCGAGGCGGCTTGGGCACCCTCGGCGGTCATGTACTCGAGCGAAAAGTTCTCGGGCTGGACAAAGTCAAGCTGTGCGGTGGCACACTGCCACTCTCGGTTCAGACTGTCCACCACCTTGATGTCGATCTTGGGGCCGTAGAATGCACCATCGCCGGGGTTGAGCTCCCAAGTCATGTCATTGCTCTGGGTGAACTGATCAAGCGCCTCGGTGAGCTGCTTTTCTGCCCTGTTCCATGTCTCAAGCTCGCCCATGTACTTCTCTGGTCTGGTAGAAAGGTGCAGCTTGAATTTGAGTCCCATGATGCCGTAGAACTCCTGCAGGAAGTCGAAAATGTCATTCATTTCCTGCTTGATTTGGTCCTCGCGACAAAAGATATGCGCGTCATCCTGCTGGAATCTCCGCACGCGGGTGAGTCCTGAGAGTGCGCCAGAGGCCTCATTTCTGTGTAGGACACCGAAGTCAGCGAGCCGCAACGGCAGCTCCCTGTGGGATCGTTCGCGGTGGCCAAAGATCAGCATGTGTGCGGGGCAGTTCATTGGCTTCAGACCGAACTCTGCCTCATCTACCTTCTGAATAAACATGTCGTCCTGGTAATGTGCCCAATGTCCGGACTGCTTCCAAAGGTCGGAGTGGAACATGTTCGGGGTGATGACCTCGCTAAAGTCCCTCTTCCAGTACTGCTCCCTCAAAAAGTCGACAATGCGGTTATAGACACTGGCACCGTGAGGCTCCCAGAATGCCGATCCGGGGCTGATTGGGTCGAAGAAGAATAGTTCCTGGTCCTTTCCAATCTTTCGGTGATCGCGCTTCGCAGCCTCTTCGAGAAGTTTCTTGTGTTCGGCCATTAGCTTCTTGTCGGGGAAGCTGACACCGTAGACACGCTGGAGAGAGTCGTTCTCCTGGTTGCCCAAGAAGTAACTGGCCGAGTTCTTCATGATAGAGAAGGCTTCTATCCTGCCAGTGTCGGGAACGTGAGGTCCACGGCAGAGATCGATCAACGGTCCATTTCGATAGACAGTGGTCGAAGTTCCATCGGGGATCTTGTCTTTGATGATGTGTTGCTAGAAAGGCCTGTCAGTAAACCTAGTAGACCTTTTGGGGGGTTAGACTTACCTTGTACTTGTTATACTTGAACATGTCGAGGAGGTCCTCCTTGCTCAATACCAAGCGCTCAAACTTCTGCTTCTCCTTTGAAATCTTCCCGACAAGGTTCTCGAGGGGCTTCCAGTCGGTCTCCTGAACAGCCGCGCCGTCTGGTAGTGCCATCTCGTAGTAGAATCCGGAGTCGATGGGAGGCTGTTGCACCTATGGTCAGCAATTGTTTCCTCACCCCCTCCCCTCCAAATACTGTAAAAAAAAAAGACTGCCTACCCCTATGCACAGAGAACATCCAAAGCGACGCTCACAGGCCTCACCCAAAATGTGTGCAGAGCTGTGCCAGAACACCTTCTTGCCCTCGGGATCATTGAAATCCAACAGCTCCAACTTGCAGTCTCCCTCGAACGGCCTATCCAGATCCCACAGCTTCTCATTGTCCCCGTCCAGCCTGGCCACCACGGTGCGCTTGTAGAGGGAGTTGGAGATGCCCTTGGCGATGTCCCCGGGGGTGGTCTCCCACGATGTGCCCTCCTTGACAGAGCCATCGGGCATAGTGATCTTGATGGGCACACGGGGCTGCTTGGCAATCTCCTCGTCCTGCTTGGCCTTGAGACGACTGAACAGGTCGAGACGGTCTTGCAGGAAGGATGGGGGAGGGTTCAACTCGAGCGGGCCCGAGTCGTCGGTCTTTGCGGCAGCCTTCTTGTCTTTCTTTGCGCCCTTGGCGGGCTTTGGTGCGGCTGCATCCGCCATGACTGCTGGTATTCGAGAAGATGAAGAGTACGAAACGGAATTATCTCGGGAATACTGCAATCTGAGAAATGTCAGGTGTGCAACTCAAGATGCTGGTCGAGTCGGTATAGGGCTTCGCTCGAAAGTAATTGTGTCGTGAATCCGATTCAAGAGTAAGTCGACTGTAGACAATGTCAGGGGTCGCAATTGAGACAACAGCTCTTCGAATTCGAGGCGAGTTTGGCTGAGAAGGGAGCAAAAAAGGTGACTCACCAGGCGAAGGTTGGAGGTTGGAAACGCGTGACTGTACAGCTCCCCGGACCGTTGAATTGCGAGGTTGTCTGCAAAATCATCGTGTCCAATTGACTTGCCCCGCGACGGAACCCCGCCAAAGCTGCCGGCAGGGTTCAGGGGTCTTGGGCTCCAGGTTCCTGGGAAAAGATAGATCTTATGTAAGATATTCAACGTCTCCTTACAGAGACCGAATTGTTTACTTGCCGAACTGCTCCTTGAAGCAAAAGCGTAACAAATTTGACAGGAGCTGGATTTTGGACTTTTTTTTGGCCAAGTAAAGTGAAATGTCGGAAAATCGCTTTGTCACTGTTTATCCGGATCCGACTCTGTGCGGCAGATTTTAGTCGAAACCACGACATTTTCCCCCTCCCTATGAATTTCACCTCGGTTTGATAAGAAAGAGACTCGGTAGATTGTTCTATCATGACTCCAAAACTATTCCATCGGACAAAAATATACCGAGTCTCTGTGTTTGTAGAGTTGATTTCGAAGCACAAGGGATACTACCAGGTGTATCCTGCTATCTTCCTTCCTGCTTGCGTAACAGGTAGCATAGGTTTGACTCGCGGTTCATCAGGTCAACCAAAGAAATCCCTATGAGCGTTTGATCGTTCTGACTTCCGGCAATAAGAAATATTGTCAATGCCTCTCTTTTGCCATTTTTTCTCAACCCTGCCCCCCATGAGACAAATGCCCAACACAACGCCAAGAAAACAACCATCAGCTGAATCGAAGAAGTGGCAAAGAATCGAAGTAATTCCCAACTCGTTGTTCAATGCTGTGAGGGAGTGAAGTATCCATACAGCTTAATCAAATTACTCGAGTAGAAGACTTGGAATGAAGGCACTCATATTACTCATATCATGTTCACGTGTGCAATCGCCCATTTTAATCTAGATTCTAGACCATCCTACCCACCCACCTGGGCACTCGTCGCAAGTCAGGAAATCCATCCACAACAGTCGACCGAGGGTTACTACCCACGCCTGACTCTTGCACTGCTACCTATTTGGGCCGTGAGCAACGCCCCTTTTGGCCTGCGCACAGCCGATTTGAGAAGATCTTCCTCGCACCTATACCCTATTTCTCTATAGTTGAAAAGTGTAAATGTTCGATTCGGGCAAGTTCGTACTCCCGTTGGGGGGGTGACCTTCACAACCTCGGTGATAAAGGACAAAGTTTAGTTTGAGTCAAGACAATTCTTCTTCGCTTCTTAATAGTAGATTCCTTTCCCTTTACTTGTATGTACGTCGGGTTTGTTTTCTTCCTTCTTGAAAATTTCGAGGTGACCGGGTTTGAAAAAATTCATTTATCGTCACCCGTGTCCAGGTGCGGCCCCGAGTATATATAAAAGTCTCAAAGCGGCGCTGGGTTCCTATATTCCCGTTTATTTTGTTGTTTAAGAGGGCCAATGGTGCCAAGATGGACGCACGACAGCTTCATGAGAGCAATTCGTGGATTGTGATCACCACGGTTATGGTACTGACACCAGTCTCTACTATTTTTGTCATTGCCCGTATCTACAGTTGCCATGTCAAACATCAACGGAGGATGTTTCTCGAGGAATGGCTCAGTGTGGCTTCGCTGGTACGTTTGGCTCACTGTGCATTTTCTTCGACCTTATCAGTCCATGGTTCTTCTCTTTATCCTCGAAACCTTATTACCTAGGGGCGTACTTTTCGGAAACGCTACTCCACTGCATCAGCCAAATTTCACGTATGTACATTGGACATTCCCACTGATCTTTGCAGATATTCCTCTGGCTCGGCGCCGCCTTCGCCACCAAACTCTCCCTCAGCGGCGGTGGTCGTCACTGGATTCTCCTCACCGACGCAGAACGCACAAATACACGATTCTGGTATTGGCTATGGACCCTCCCCGCCGGCTTCATTCTCAGCGTGCCCAACATGGCGGTTGTCAGTCTGCTCTGCCGGCTGTTCAAACCAAGGCGGTCGCATACCCTCTTGCTTTGGTCCGTGGGCGTCATTGGCAATATCAACTTTGTCTTTGGGTTTGTCCTGCAGCTATTCCGATGCAGGCCCCTGCGATCGCCTTGGGCTGTTTCCGACGAGCAATGTTGGGATAAGTGGGTCTATATCAGATATTCCCTCTACGCGGCTAGTGAGTAGTTATGCGATGACACTGTCTGCAAAGTTCTGCTTCGTCGCTCACAATTTGGTGCTCTCAAAGTCTACTCAGCTGCTGCTGATTTATGCCTGGCTGTGTACCCGGCGTTGGTCCTTCGCCAACTAGCTTGGAGTCACAAAAAGATTGCACTGTGTTTTATGCTGGGGCTCAGTATATTGCAAGTCTTCTTCCTTCCCAAGGCTCAACTCTACCTCATTCATGCATCGACTAACAATGATATTCAGTGCCACCGGTGTCGCTTGCTACAAGACACCTTTGCTCCCTAACATTGCGTCAGACGACTTTTCTTGTAAATATCCCCTCCGTGGTCATCCTTTATACTCCTTCCGTCGGGAGGTCCCTTTCCTCAAAACACGACTGACATCCATAATCGCAGACAAGATAACAGAACTAGTAATATGGACAATGGTCGAAGGCTACGTAATCCTCATAGCAGCCTGCGTGCCGACCCTCCACCCGGTATACGACCGATTCACCGGCCGCTCGAGGAGCATCACCCCGACAGGCCCGCGCCTACCACCATCACCACCACCAGGGCGACGACGACGACTACTACTGCGAACCCATCACCACATTAAGACCATCAGCAGCAGCAAGCGGAGCTTCTGGTCCACGCTCAATAACTCGACACGGCGGTGGAGCATCAATGGTGGGCGCACAACAGCTTCGAGCACGGTGGACATGGCGAATCCGCGGACGTTGGAGGACGCGGCGAATTTGGCGTATCCGCCTGCAGCGATTTGGAAGCAGACGGTGAGGGTGGGACAACATTCAAGATTACGATCACAGGATCATGACTCGTTCTAGTTGGGGAGGGGGAGAAAAATAAAAATAAAAATTCTAATTGTCTTAAAGTTATTACGTGGTCTTGTCAACAACACACGTGTCCCTATGGAAAAGGCAAGTGTACGCTCCCGCCCTAATCCTTTCGATCATCCAGAGCGATACTTTCGTCAAACTTTCCTCCAAGCATCGGCCTTTTTCCAGCCTCGAGGCCTCTCCTTCTCGCCCTCAGGGCACCAGCGATCCTGCCCGTAAATCTCAACAGTCTTCGCCTCAATAGCATCACCAGTAGCGTTGCTGCGGCCCAGAGCATGACCGTCTTCGTAGACACCATTTGTCCAGCCACCACCTCGGCCGTCGTGAAAGCATTGCCTGCAGCAACAGAATCTGCAGGACTGCCTCCGCCCCCCACCACCTCGCTATCCCCTGCGTCTTTGCCAAACTCTAGCCCAAGCAGCAACAGCACAGTCGCTGTCCACCCCGTGAACCACTTACCCCTCCGTCCCTCCCCGCTCTCATCCACGTACTGCTCCCAGACGTATCCCGTTGCCACCCAGCTCGTATACACCGTACTCACAACCTTTGCCCTGAGATCCTCAGCGAGTTTCAACGCTCTACTCGCAGACGTCGCCTCATCCTGCCTACCAATCTCATGCAACCGCAGCACCGCAAGCGTGTTTAAATTCATCCACACCGCGCCTCGCCAGTAGTTCTCACCTTTGCCATAGAACTCGTCGTGCGTGCTGAGGCTACGCAGGCCGTGAGGGCTCCATAGCTTGGATGGATCGGCCAGGGCCGTGAGAAGAGCAGGGAGCCGCGGGTGCGTGCCGTTCACGAGACCCAGCAGGAGCGGCATGAACGAGACGTACCCGATGTGGCAGACATGAGCATATTGGCTAACCCCGCGGTCGTCCACCACGGTGGCGTCGCAGTATAGGCCCTCGCGGTCGGACCAGTGGAGGATGTCAAGGTTGTGCTGTGCATCGTGAAGGTGGTCACGGAAGACGCCTGCTTCGTCGTCCAAGCCAAGGTACTCGGCCACTTCGAGCAGGGCTTTCGCAGAGGCGCCGACCCACGCGAGGGCATCTACGTGGAGCTCTCCTGGTGATGGCTTGTCGGCGCGGGGATAGTCGTCTAGCCCGCTTGCCAGCGTGTGTTGCGCCGTCCGCCCACGCCAGCGGAAACCCTGGTCATCAATAGCGCCCTCGGGCCGCGGGTAGCTTGCGTTGTTGAATATGCCAGCTTGGGTATTTCGAAAGTGCATGTAGTATTGGGAAAGCGCGGGGTATAGCTTCTTGAGTAAGGTGGTGCGCTCGGTGTGGGAGGTGAGGTACTGGGATGTGTGGCCGTTGTAGGGAGCTTTGGATGTTAGCTTGGCCAAGAGGGCTGGCAATACCAACGCCAGAAACGTAGGCGGGTTGGCATGGTGTGAGTACTGTATTTGAAACTGCTCTGGGACTCTGCTGCGTGCCTCGGCTCCGAGTATTTGCTCGCGGGCGATCCAGCCATCGTCATTCATCTGACCTAGCCAGCTACTGAGAACAGAGACGGCTAGGTCCAGATCCCATTCGAGGATGGGGAGCAGATGGAAGCCTTCGTCCCAGAGGAAACCCCGCGGGAAGAATGACCTCGACGGGGTGAAGGAGAGCAAGGAACTCGGCTTGGTCGTGGTGATCTTGGTATCTGCCATGGCTTGCCCGCTGACGACCAGAGCCTCGATATCCTCTTCATCGTCATCGGTGATCTGCGAAACCTTGCTGTCTCCGTGGAAGAAGCCTAGGCCGCCTAGAAGATTGGCCAGCAGGGCTTGGGCAAAATCTGCATGCCCGGTATCTCGGAAAGGAGATGTCCTAGGAAAGGCTTTGTGCACTTGCACTGAATGGATCGAGTCCAAATCTTCGAGTCTTTCAACGATGGCATCGGCTGGGCGGAGTGGGTTTGGTCAGTTATCGAGGCGGTTGTTCAGTCAAGGTGAAGAAGATCACATACGAGATATATGTAGCCCTCCTTCATCGCGGTAGGACAACGTCGCGGAGAAGGACCCTTCAAAATCAAACCGCACTAGATGCATATTACCAGCACCCGGTTCGTCTTTATTGACCCCTTTCTTGAGCAAGTTCAGATAAACGGCTGCAATGGGTCCTATTGTCAGTGGTGGTGCTTGTCAAACCTCGCCATCGGGTGAGAAAGAACAAAACTCACATTTCGCCTGCCACGTCTTATCCTCCGAAACGCGCTTACTCCGTATGAAGCTTGCCTTGACAACATGATCCTTGGGGTCAGCATTGACGCGGAAGTCAAAATTACCCAGCGTCGGGTCCTTGCCGCGACACATGGCACCATCAACGTGGCCATTGCTCCCCGTGAGCCGCTCGCACAGCAGGCCCTTTGTGCTGGAGCCAATCGTCTTTTCCATGGCGACGTGGAAGATGAGGGACGTAATCACTTTCTTCTCCTCCTCCTCCGTCGCCGCCGCATCGGGCCTCACAGCTCCAGAAACTCGCACAGCCCAGCCAGAACCATCCGCGTTCTTGACAAATTCCGTCGTCAGGTCGACCCCAAGCTCCTTGTCGCGGATGGCTTGCGAGCCGCCCACGCGCGGGTCGTACATTGTCCAGCCAAAGTTTTCCACGCCATCATCATTTTGCTCACAGGTGTCACGAAGAGCTGCCATTGCCCAAGATTAGCGAAATGGTTTGCCTACCACACATACACACACTCATATTGCTATGGTGATAAGAAAAGGACGTACTGCGGACGAGACTGTCCTGATCAGTCCCGTTTCCCCACATCACACCCATCAACAACGACTCCGCTACATTTGGCCGGACGCCAAAGTACAATCCGGGACGGTAGGGCCCCCATCTCTGCCAGTCCTTTGCTGCTACCGTCTTGTCTGCATCGCGGCGTGATAATAAGACGTCGGCTGAAACAGGCGTACCCGCGAGGAGCAGCAGTCCCGCGAATACTAATAGGCCTTGCGTCATGCAGGTGTGCAGCATTTTGCCATCATGGTGGTAAGAGGATCTGTTGTGAATGAAGATGTGAATATTGGGCTGGTAAATGAATATGGCATGCAAGGGGTTCTGGAGGATGCGATGAACAGGTTGTAATGAAATGAATGGGTTGATGGGTTTTGGGCCTCTTCGGGGGGCAATGTGGCTTGTCGATCAGCGACTTCCAAGTGTTTGACGTCTGCTGTCAGGCTGTGCGGCTGCAGGCATCCGCCTAAGAGAAAAGCAACATCCCTGACAACTCTATTTCTCTTACTTCAGCCGCCTTACCGTCTAGTAAGTCAATGCGTGTTTCCTATGCAGAAATCAAAAGAGCCTTGAGAAATATCACGAACATGTAGAGTAAGATGCCCTTCTCTGTAGTCACACCATCCCGAGTAATTCGGCATGGTCCGAAAACCCTCCCTTTTGAGCCATCATGGCACAAAGTCAACATCATTCTGTCATGAAAGTCTTCAAAGTACTTTGACATGATAGCAGCCATTGGGAGTTTAAGCTATTTCATCTGAAGTCCACCCAAGCCATTGGTTTCAAAATACTCTGACAACGCAATTCGTAGATAGGTACTTGGATGATGTATTCGTTCCAAAATTCAGTGATGAACATGATACTTAAGGCTGCTTTTGATGAATAATCTCACAATTTGGTAATGTTGACATTGAGGTAAATACACCCTGGAGGTTTCATAAAGCATAAATTTCTTACTTATCAATATTCCTACGGAACTGCAAAATTGTTTCTATGTAGTGCGCACCGGCTTTCGGTCTGGATGCCCAAAGTCTTTGATACAGGCAAGTACAACTGAATAAAGGAATCCTGGAACCATGAGAAAAATGAAAAGAAGGACCGGGACTTATTATAGCACTTCCTTCTCAGGCAAACACAGCGTACGGAGAAATGAAAAAAGTTTCGTCTATTCGAGTAGATCTGGAGTGGTATCTCAACATGTGCTGCCCGTTTGAAGGTTTAACTCAACACCCGCTCCTTCGAATCTTGACAAACTGACGTCTTATACCACGCAATGTAAAAACAAAACAAAAAAAACCTCCCTTGTATGCTTTGTGTCCTTGAAAAGTCCCCCTCTTTTTGTATCGCATCTGCTCCCCCTCTTATCGAGGCCGCAGTTTCTCATGACCCTTGAAAGGCGGCCAACTCGTCATCCGACGCAGCGAGAGATTTCGCCCGAGCAAGTCCTAGCGACTCGGACCACCCTTCTTCACCGCCTCGCCGCCGTCGCCGTCATGCATTCCTTCTCCCTCTGTGTCCTCCTCCTCCACCTTCCTCATCGCATACGCCATCACACCCCAAAGCGTCCTCATCGCATCGACCCGATCCTGCGCCACAAACAAATCAAACCACCGCGTCCGCCAGACCGCCACCTGACCACGCGCGCGCACGCCCGGGTCCGGGATGGCGCCGGCGAGGACGGCCAGCAGCGTGTCGGGCACGCGCACGCGCAAAATGGCCACGTGGTGGAAGAGGCTGCTGATGACAAAGATGTCGTCGTAGTGGGCGCCGCGTTGGCGGCCGATGGCGGTGTAGCGTGTCTTGGGGTCCCAGTGCATCATGGGCGGGCGGACCATGCGGTAGGCGTCGTAGATGGCGAGGCCTTTGCGAAGGCGTTTGGGGTTGGGTGGCTGTGTGGTGGAGGATGAGGGTGAGGAGCGCTCGGAAGAGGACGATGATGTTGGGGAGCCGCTGCTGATGCTGCGGCCGCGGTACTTGCTGGGGAAGGGAAGAACGGGTGATGATGAGGAAGAGGATGGAAATGAGCCTGTCATTTGCAAAGGGTTCTCTTTAGCGGTATGTGTCCCTTCGCCCTCAACCGTCACGTTGCTGCTGGCCAGCTTCTCATCCTTATCTCCCAGCACCACGGCACTCGGATCCCTTACCTCCAACAACTCCTCTTCCTTTCCCACCGGCCCGCCGAGCCCGCCACCCCATCGTGGCTTCGTCGCCCACCACGCATCCTTCCCAATCCGCTCCTCGGCCTTGCCCTCACGCGCGCGGTTCTGCGCGGTGATGAGCGCAGCAATGACTTCGCGCGACAGGTCAATCACCGACTCGCGCTCCTTGCCGCGGGGCGGGAAGAGCGTGGTGTGGCGCGGACTGATGGCCGCGATGGGCCCGTCGACGATGCCGCGCTTGGCGGTTTCGCGGTCCAGGGGCATGCGGAAGAGAAAGCTACAGCCGGAGGAGAAGTAGGAGTGTCTGGGGCTGCTGGCTGTTGTCCTGGATGATGAGGGGGTAGTCACGGGGGACTTGATATACAGGCGTGGCTCGGGGCCTTGGCGGGACATGATGCTGCAGGAGAAGTCGTATGTGACGAGTTTGAGGAAGGAAGTGAGAAGCGTGGTGCGATACTGCGCTGGCATGGTGGTGCCGGCGCTTGTGCGGTAGAAGCTGGAGCTGTCTTCTTCTGTGGGCTTGTTGATGTCCTCGCTTCCATTGTCAGAGGGCTTATTCTCTGCGGACTGGGATGGTTGTTTCGCCGAGGTGTCGTCCCAGAACGCCGTAATGGCCTCGAGATTTCGGAAGAACTCGTGACAGTAGCCCAGTCTTACATACTGCTCTCCAGGCCGTGGGGCGACCCTTCTCACCGCTCGGAAGGCACCGTCATTGTCGGTGAGAAGACCCTGCCGCAAATCCACGTATTTCGAAGCACCTGGTGAGATTCTGCCATTGCACAGTTTCGGGCGAGGCTCCGCATCATCAGCTTGAGCCTCTTCCCGCGTGAGAGTATCCCACTTCTCAAAGTCTGGGAGGCAGGAGGGATCAGGAATGAGATCCGCCACCTCGGCATCAGGTACCACATGGACACCGAGAAGTTCGAGATGAGATATGTCGACTTGATCTGCTGGGCGAAGGAGGTTGTGAAGAACTGTCGTCAGTTGGGGTGAGGACGTATCGGCCGAGATAGGATCGGACCCGGCCGAAGCAGCGTCGTTAGCCCGGGGCCGACACTCGGGTAGATGGATGGGCGTTGGTGGTGGGACATCCTTTGGTGGGCCAACATTGACTGACGGAGCGGCAGGAACTGAGCAGATGTGTCAGCAAACAGGCTTCTAGGGCATACAGGCAGGGGTCACGAGAGGTATGAGCACGAGGGAGAGGAAGAGCAAATGCGAGAGAGGTAGGGTTGGATTGAGCACCTCTTCGACGTGTTTGGGGCAAAATATGGTGCGAAGTCGATCACACATTGTCAAGCACACTCGGACGATGAGGACCCCTGCTCGCCCTGCAACAAACCTCATGGCATAACGCCCACCAGGGCCCTCTGACCGGATGAAGGAAAACCAGATGGCAGATCTTGACTGGATGACCTGCTTTGGGCATTGTGATACGCCAGGCTACCCAACAAAGAGCACGACTGGAAAAAGGCAGATCGAACTCGAGAGAGAAGGGTGGTTGATGCTTGTGAAAGTGCTGTTTGTACGAGGAGGAGGGAGAGTGCTTACTAAGGTGGGATAAGTTGCCGAACATGATGGGCAACGCGACCTTGGGACGAGCTTGGCGAATCAGCTGCAGTGTGTGTTGGACAGAGGCTTTGACCTTTTCCCCTCAGCCTTGCCTTGGCTACAGGCTCCTAGAAGAGACGGTAGATCGACGAGATCGGTCGATTGGGACGAGACGAGGCATCAACTGAGCATCAACACGATGCCATCACCGCACGTGGGTGAAGAATGGCTGGGCTTGGGCGGTGCGGTAGCAGTGACCTCGTTTCGGGCCTCAGACAGTGATCCTCATGCGGTGTTTGTAGGGATCTTCGAGAGAGCAGCGCGGTTGATTGACGATGAGTTACCGTTTCGAGTACTCTGGGTTTGGATCCTTGGTAGTAGCTCGATCGTCTTTTGAGGGTCGAGCGTGATCGGCAGATGTTGAGCGAGGTCGAGCAATAACTAACCGCTGCGTGTGAAGATTGCTGGCGCGATACTGAAAGACCCGATCGCCGTTGTTTGTTGATCAACCAATTTGAGTGGGTTGTGAAAGTATAGATAGCAGTGCCAACAAAAGATCTTTATTCACTCTGATTGTGTCAACGTGCAGGAATTCCCCACTAGAGGTGAAAGTGAAGATGGCGATGCAAGTGAGGTTTGGTGAAGGTCGTGTGACAGTACCACGAATTGCACAGGTTGCACAGGTTGAGCCGCCCCTGCAGGGATGCATATATTGAAACTGCCGCCATAATTTGTATGGATCTACTGTATGTATGTGTGTGTGTGTGTATGCTGCACTACCAACACACTCTCTACAAGTGATGAATATTTGATTTTGATGATAATGGTGTTGAAGGACTGGGAGCTGACTCTTGTCTTTTCTGCTTTGGCTTGATTTCAACGTAGAGCAAAATACAGCATGATGAGCCAGTGGATGACTTGAGGTTACTGACTCAGCCCATCTTTACCCTAACCCCCAAGCTGGGAGCCTTTATCAGGTAACCTACAATTGTATTCAAAAGTAAGTTTGTTTGGAAAGGGGAAAGGAACCCCAGAAACAAATTTGAATTTCGTCACGGCCGGCTTCCCGGGCCTATCCCCCGTACAGTTTACTTGCTCTTCCGTTGAACTGTAAGCGAGCAGTATGTGCGAGTCAAGGACAGATATTCCAAGCGAGACGCTGCTGGGTCGACTACTACGCAGTATCGTGGAAAATAGTTTGCCGGCGTCAGCCCTGCCAGGGTAAGAGGTTGACTCGTCTGGCACTTGTCAAAGCCTGTGTGACAAGCAAGCATACCGACGTGAACGAAGTGCTATAAGACAAGTCCCGAGGCCACGGCAAGGCGTGATGCCGTTCTGAGACGTAAAACTTCGTGTGGTGATGAATGGGAGATCAACGTGTGATCTGCGGCAGATCGTTTAGACCCGGCAAGAAACCAATCCCAAGACATGAACCAAACTAAACCATTAGAGTTGCACGTGCACTTGCACTCGGCGATGCAAAATGCAAAGCGAATCACATCATGTGTAATCTTGCTATATACGGCGCTCAGCAAAGGTCTCAATGGCCAAATTCGGTATGCAACACAGGAATGAAAGTTTGTATGGATTGCATGTCAGGGCTGTGTGCGGATTTTATGTCAGTGTCGCGGTCGTTACCCAAGGTAGTGATGGTCTCGTCAGCCAGTCTACAGGAACCGGGAATAAGACGGAGGTGTAAATACCCTCGCAAATGCCGCCCAAAGGTACGGATTACCTGGTACTTGTGTTGCAATCGAGATGGTCAACCGGGCATAAAGAAGGAAGCTCAAGTTTGCCGAAGACATGAGTTCGTTGCTTCGGAACCACGGGTCTCTTTAGTCTTTGAGAGATCGGAACAAAATCTAACTTCTGCGACGCTGTTCGTGAGTGGAATAGAGCATCTAATGTTTCTCCCAGCATCGCGTGACTAGAAAATGGCCGTGCGTTGCTGCTGCTCTTTTATAGCGAAGAGGAAGAAAACGGAGTTGACAGTTTGTTGCATGCATGCTATGTATTTTTTCTGCGGCAGTGCCCACTTCCTTGTACGGAGTACCTAGAGCGTGATGCGTGTAGGGTATCATGGAACAGCATTGTGTCGAACATGATCGGACGAAGCTGTGCAAAGGTTCGAGCCCAGCCCTTGATCGAGTGGAAAGTGCCGAGCCAATGCACTGGTACACCAGTACACTGGTAAAACAGTAAATATCTCTACTCCTCCAAGGAACTCCTATGCGAGATACCGCGGACAGTTGTGATGCTTTGCGCCCATGAAAGTTGCCGGTAAAGTTAAATATATTTCACCGCACGTAGTTGTCGCATGCATAGGATTGTATACTACGCAGTATATAGACAGATGCGCTTGTGTGCCGCAGGTGGCTGTGCTTGTATAAGGTTGATGAAGTCGTCATCACCAATGGTTGTGTGGAAACGGGGGCGTAGTAGACAGACGGGGCAAGCCTCGCGTGCTGGAAAGAGAATGTACCAACAAGGTAGACCGTGGTCCACCGTCATGCAGTCTAGACCCTGGGAGGAAAGAAGACCAATAGGAAGCCATGGCAAGCAGACACACAAGGGGAAGTAGCCAATGACAAGACGAGATGCCAGAACGTAAAACATCTCCACAATTGGCTAAGATCCAAGGTCGTTTCCTTCGAACGACCTCTTCTTTTCTCGCTGCCCCGGCGCCCGGCTGCCCAGGCGTGCCCAGGTTTGCCCAGGCATGAGTGATCCCTTGCTGCAATCCACGTTGCAGGCGGCTCTTCGGCTCGGAGACCTGCAGACCTGGTACAAGAACGTCGCTTAGAACTCCACATGCGCCTAGGTACCTAGTGCGTACCTGGCCAACCTTAAGTCAACCACTTGTTATTGATTTCCATATTATGTAGGTAATGTGATGGAATGGATTTGTTGTGTCGAGTTCGACTCTGCCACTAACCCAACGCATACACCACAGCCAACATGCTGCAATGCAGTCAGTCTGGTCCATGAAGATAACAACGCCGCACGATGCTGGAAGTGGTTTGGCTCGGGCTTGACGACGTGGTCCCCTGAAGGTCGGATGCTTCAAAGTTGTCGCAGGACAGGGGTTCGCACAGCGAAGCGGGAAGGCCACGGGCGCCAAGGTTCACCCACCATGGCACAACCCTCATAGGCACCAGGGCACCCGGGTGACACCCCCCAAAAGAGGGCATCTCGCTGGACTAGGGCCACCTGTCGGTGGGTTGCATCTCTCCCCGCTTTGGGCCAATGGCAGCCTTGTACCCCACGGACGTCAAACACGGTGCGCCTTGCTCACCACCTGTGGGCAGATCCCTCGTTACGGAGTACACACACACACACACTCACACACACCCACCCACCACGACCACCATGCCCAGCCTTTGTTGGCTTCCTCATGATCTGCATCTCTCGGCACCGGAACCTCTTGTCCCAACTCTGCCGTTGCCCGTCCTTTGCTGTGTTTTCTAGCCTCTTCATCCCGACTCCATGCATACACACTTCAACGCGCCCCCTGCCCTGTCGCAGAACAATCCGCACCAGTTTGATCTGATCTACTGAATTACTCCTAACCTCCAACACTTCCTCGTCGTTCGTGTCGCTGGGTCTGTTACATTCTCTTCTCGCCCACTCTTTCCAACAAAACATCATCACCGCCAGCCCCACCGGTTTTGTCGACTGCGGCTGTTTCTTCCCCTTCCTCCTCAGCAAGCCAGCAGCAAGCAAGCCAGCACTCACCAGACGCCCTTCGAGCTGGTGATCGCTTCACACACCCTCTCTCCTCTCGTCGACATCCCCGATAAGCGCAGCATCCTTCACCTGGATGAATTAGGCCAGAGTTTGACGGCCCGAGAGGCCTTGGTGTTCTTTTCGTTACGCCCCTTTGAGAGGTGGCCTTTTTGTCATATTCCCTTTCTCCCCCTGTTGGAGACAGGTGACACTCGAATTTCGACACCAGATTTATAGCGACTGGAATCGCCTCTTCACATGGTGGTAGACGACCACCCTCACATTTCGTCATGGCTACAAGTCCAAATTTGCCCCTGGGGGCCTTTATCACGACATTGGAAGGGAGGAGATGTACTGCGTTGCCGAGAACAGACATCAACACACAAACGAGTACGACAAGCACGTTTTCTACGTCTCTGATCTCTACAACTTCTTCAATAGCCCAAGTGGCGCCGGCTCCCGCGGTTGTAAATACGCCGCCACCTGTGGTAGCGACGACTTCCTCGGCTTCGATAGGCCAATTTTCTATCATTGCCTCGTCATCAGAGGAGCCGTCATCGTCGTCTTTATCTTCGTCATCATCAACCTTAACTACAACCCCACAGCTTCCATTATCTGCGGCCGTTGCTGTTCCCCCACAGGCCAGTGTAACTGACACTACCTCCACTGCAGCATTGACAACGACGCCATTGGCCCCGGCCATCACTGCAACGGCCACGACGACTCCGTCCCAGGCGGCCCAGAGCGAGGTATTGGGTTCAGGAACCACAACACCCTTCGTGGCGTCACCGACGGCCGGAGCACAGTCAACGGGCGTGGCTTCAGCATCATCAGCAGGATCAGGGCTTGGAAATGGTAGTAAAAGTGGAAGTAATGGCAACGGATCGACGATTGCGGTGGCGGGTGGTGTAATTGGTGGCGTGGCGCTCATCAGCTTGATTGCGTTCTTTATCTGGTTCTGGAGGAGGCGCTTGTCCAAGAAGCGGAGAGACACGCTCCTCACGCCGCTGTCTGCGGACCCGTCTTTTGGCCGTGATGTGCGCGGTGAAAAGGGCCCCTACCTCATTCATCGAGATAGCATAGGGCCCACACCGCGGTCGACAAAGGTCAAGGCCGCGTTGAGGGCCCAATATGGCCGCGTCCGCGGTCGCTTCGACAACATCGCCCGCAGTGCAAGCGTGCGCAGCGCCTCGAGCCACGCGAGCGGTCGTTCGGTGGACATGAACCGGGGCAACTCACAATTTATGGACGCTTCTCCCGTCAATACCCACTCCAGGAACAACTCGTCGGCACTTTCCGCACGGGATGACAGCGACATGTCCATCAAGGAACGCATCATGGAGCTGTGGGCTCGGTTCAAGGGGTCAGGAAAGCAGGAGCTCGCAGGCGATGAGAAGAACGACATCTTTGCTGCGCGTGGTATTGCTGCTGGCGGAGCAAAGCAAAGGTCCTCGCCTGGCTCGAGACCTCTTACCAACAAACCAGATTTCCTGACCTTGCTGAACATGGACGACAACGAACTCGACCGCGAGGCCCAACGACTTCGTATGTCACGCACCCGTGGCGGCAGCGAAGGCTCGGGCCTAGGTGGCCTGAACCTCGATTTTGGCGAAGACCCCTTTAGCGACCTCAATGCCGTGTCCTCTTCCAACAAACCACGGGCTGGTCCACCCATGGCCTCGGGCGCCAACAACCCCTTCTCCGACGCCAACGCCGTCGTGGAGCCCATCCCACGCAAACCTGCGACCTATATTGCCGACATCCGCCGGTCAAGGGGCCAATCTGTCGACTCCACCATTAACCTGAACAAAGCCTACGATCTCCGCGGCCTGCGCGTCGTCAACGAAGAGATGACCCCCGCCGGTGGTGCTGCTGCTGCCGCTGCCGCGAGCCGCGGCCAATCTTTCTATCGTGATAGCCAAGTCAGCGCGGCCAGCTTTGAGAGCTTCGCCACCAAGCGCGACAAGTTCCGCTCGGACCCGTTTGACCTCGAGCAGCTCTCCAGTCAAGTGTCCGGGTCCATTCCAAATTACACGTCACGCGCCATGTATGACTCTGCTGGTGCCGACCGTGTGAGCAGCAGCGGGTCCATCTCCCAGCAATACCAGATGAGCATCGGCAGTCTCGGCCCCGGGATCCTCTCTCGGCCTGCTCCTGCGCACACGCGCCATCTGAGTGACAGCAGCTCCAAGTACACGAGCGGGATCAGCGAAGGGACGTTGGCGGAGTGGAGTGATCCTGGTCCAGACGTTGGTTCTGCCGCGACGGGAAGATATGATGCTAGTCGGCGCAGCTCTGGCGCTGATGTGTTCAACTCGTTTAATGCTGGCAAGCCTTCGTCGTCGTCATCCTCCAGGCGGTCGAGCAGAAATGGAAGCATACAGATGGGCTATGCGCTATGATATTTTACAACCACTTATTTCGAACCCATGTCTTTGATATCCACTCTTTTTTTTAACTTCCGTCTCTACACACACATATCACGACCCATACCCACGAGGCATATTGAACGACATGACATGAAAACAAATCTTCATATCTATCTCTATCATTGTATATAAAACCGACAATACCATCACACACACACACACACACACACACGAGAGATAAA
Source organism: Gnomoniopsis sp. IMI 355080 (assembly GCA_027946555.1). Classification (NCBI taxonomy): domain Eukaryota; kingdom Fungi; phylum Ascomycota; class Sordariomycetes; order Diaporthales; family Gnomoniaceae; genus Gnomoniopsis; species Gnomoniopsis sp. IMI 355080. Next base: position 2,638 of record JAPEVC010000050.1, on the reverse strand, counting down.
TATGTTACCTGGTACAGGTACGCGGAAAGATCCGAGCGAGTCAATACGGACAATTTTTGTGAAAAGAGAGCGCAACACGTGGGGAGGAAGTTTTATGGCGAAACAAAGGCAAGAGTGGTTGATGGTTCTCCTTGGGATCACCCGAGGCTTCTCCCGCCCTCGTTTTGTCTCTCCTTTCATTAAGGAGTTGCAGCGAGTGAGTGTAGTGAGGAAATCCGAAGGCACAAGAAGAAGAGATGATCATACCCTCTTATCCCTTCAGCCCAGGCACGAAAGAGAGCCCTTAGATTAGGGTTCGGTGGTTGTGTGTTGTACCCAGCTTGATTGCTTAGCCAGGCTCCTTGCCAATCATCTTTTGTACATAGAGGAAAATGTACACCTACTGAAAAACAAGCACCTACTTAATTTGTTCTACCTGTACATGACTATCTATCTGTCTGTGAAGTGAGTGACACATACGTATTCATCAACATAGCCGTCTTGTTATCACTAAAACGACAGCCAAAAGCTTCTGATTCTTTGGAAGGGTGGGGAAGCCAAGAACATTGTGATCCGAATGCTCCGGCCACCACGACAATCTCAGCTGTCGTTCGTTTGGAGACAAAAAAACGTTGATACCAAGACGCAGTCATTCTTCTCGGCGTGGTTTGCGCCAAGGAAAACCTTACACAGACGCACACACACACATAAGCCTCGATCACGAACTCAAATCAATCCCAAAACAATTGACTTTGGACCTTCTTTGCTACTACGTTTGATCTGGTCTTTTCATGCTCTTTTCCTCTTCGCCCTCACAGGGCCCCCCATTTTCGAAACGTGTCTCAAAAGATGAGATGCCTAGCCTTTTTATCACCAGAACCCGGGTATCTTCCGAAATTTCATTTTGTTTGGTTCCGTCAACTGATTTTCCGTTTTCTTGTCTTTTTTTGAAGGGGAGTGATGTTTTAGGCACTCTGTTCGGAGCCCGGGAGGAGGGGGTGATCAGATTACAATTCGCGTATTGGCAAAAGGTCACTGTTCATTTGGAAAGGGTTCGATGGGAGGAGATTGAGGAGAAGATTGGTGAGGGATTTATTGAGGATGAGGCTTCGTCTGGTCCATTGATGCCAAGAGAGAGGAGGGGCTTTGATTTATTTCTGCGGCGCGGTGCCGGGTGGATGAGGAGGTGAGATTTTTTGGTTGGTGATACTGGATGACGGCTCCTCCGAGTCACTTCGGTCCTTTTGTCCTCTTGATTCATACACGTCCGAAAGATGCTTGTGGGACCATGGAATTGGAATTTCTGCGAATCCTTTTGTCTGTTCTCTTGTTCTTTCTCTTCAGAGCCGAGCAGGTGCATTTTGCTCGCTCGTCTCTCGACCTTCCGGGTGGATATTTATCCTTTCCCTCATTGTCGAGTGAGCTGAAGAATTGCGCTGGAGGGGTACTTTGTGTTTATGTTTTATGGCCAAGGGAATGAAGAAGCGAATGGCTACGTAGATGATGAAGATTGCTAAGCAGAAACGTCTTCTTCCTCTGCCCCCCCCCCCCGGGTGGGCTCGCCTACGTGTGTCTCACGCCAATAGGGTATGAGACACTATGTACTCTACAAGAGGACCCTCTACTTGTCGAAGCGAGCAACAGAGGAGTCTAGCCGCAAGAAGATCATCAATTACATGAACAAGGATACTCCTATGCCATGGTGTTTATTGCTTCAGCCGATATACTCTTCGGTAGACGCGCGCCTCGTGTATAATAATAGGGATCTTATCCCCTTTTTCTTCCGCATAGAGGGTCTAGGTGTCGTTGCTAAGGTGGACTTGGGGTGATGATGCATCACTTTCTTATGCGTAGAGCCGCGCGGTAAGGGCGCCAGGATGTTTCCAGTTTCGGCTGGCGGCTTGGGCTGTTGATTGAATGACTAGTTAACTACCTAGGTGGTAGTTAGGCAGTGTTGTAGTGCAAGGATCTTGATCAAGAAGGAAGAGAACGTTGAGGATATGAGATGGGAGAGGGGAGGGGTGCTGAAGGTTCAGATGATCTCAAGATCTAGTCTTGAGTACGCTATTATCGGGTAGCAGAATGCTTACAAGCCGTACAGCATTTATCAATTCGTAAACCCTACCCTTATAGGTGGTACCATTTTCGAAATGATTTGGGTGGGAAGGTATTTGGCGCCTACCGTCAAAACGGCAGAGATCACTGTTTCACTACATTGCGTTCTCTGTGAATGTTGACAGCACACAAGCTGAAGGCCATAATGACGTGTGGGGTCCAGCGAATTTCCTCGCTGGCCTCCGTTACTTTCGGGCCCCTCAGTCCCCAGAGGCAGTAGTAGTAATTCTTGGCCAAGACTGCTAAGAGTGGAACAAGATTGCAATGCCCAGTGTGGTCAACGTTGGCTCCAGAGCCCAAGAGAAGTTTAACGAGATCATAATCGCCCTGTTGGACGGAGTCATCCTTTCATCGTCCCTGTTGTCGATATCGATACCAGATTTCAGGATGAGCTTGATCAGTCTCAAATTTCTCTTCTTGATTGCGTCCCCCAAAAAAATTGATTGCGGTCTGCAACTGAGCACACTCGCAGATGTTTGCGCTTGGCGCCGTTTTGCCATTTGTTCAAATGGTCTGCTATACCGGGCGGGTGGCTGCGTAGGTG